>CAUYTI010151397.1:0-11544 GCA_963575145.1 Galago senegalensis
TGATGGTAATGATGTCCATAGTGATACTGATGGTGATTGTGATGTTGGTGATGGTGAAGATGATAGGGAAGATAATGGTAATGATGTTGGTGTGATGAAGATGGTGATGGTGATTGTGATGGTGGTGATGGCAATGGTGAAGATGATAGTGAAGTTGATGGTAATGATGTTGATGTGATGGTGATGATGATAGGGGAGGTGATGGTAATGATGTTGATGATGATGGTAATGGTGATAATGGTAGTGAAGATAATGGTAATAGTGATGGTGTAGATAGTGATAATGGTGATGGTGAAGATGATGGTAATGATGTTTATGTGATGATCATGGTGATAGTTAAGATGATAGTGAAGATAATGGTAATGATATTGATGTGATGATTATGGTGATGATGTAGATAGTGATGTTGGTGACGGTGATGGTGAAGATTATGGAAATGATGTTGCTGTGATGATCACAGTGATGATGTAGATAGTGATGATGTAGATGGTGATGATGATAATGATGTTGATATGATGATGATGATGGTAAAGAGGATAGGGAAGATAATGGTAATGATGTTGATGTGATGATGATGGTGATGGTACTGATGGTGCAAATGGTGATTTTGGTGATGCTCATTATAGTGATAGCAATAGTGGTGATGATGGTGATATGATGAAGATGATATTGATGGTGATGATAATGATAGAATGAAGGAAAGAATTAGTGTGATAATGATGGCAATAATGATAATTTCATCTGTTTCAACTTCTTTATTCAAATATTTAAGAAGCATTTAATAAGTGATCTGTACATCAATTGTGAGCAGTTTAATCATCCGCCTGCAAAAGTCCAAAAATCTCATTAAAGGGACAACATATCACATCCACAGAAAATTAAGCAACATTTCGAGGGATAAATAATTAAGAAGCAGCCTTGTGGCTGTCAAGGGCTAAGTGCTATAAATCCTCAATAACTTGGCTCTAATGTATGTATCTGTTCTAACCCATCTTATCTTTTCTTCCCAGCATTTTATCCTTCCCTTGCACTATTTTTTTTAATGTGGTCTTTTCATCCCTGATTGGAATCCACTATCTTCTGCCTCACCATAATGACTTTGCCCCTTCATCACCTTTATTTAAATCCTGTCTGTCTTTCAATATGTGTCTTTGACATCTGCCTCCTCTGATTTCTCCCACCTACAGTGATCTCCCTTTCCGTAGGACATACCCTTATTGGGGTCTAGACCCTGATAAAAATCACAATCTAATTTGGCTTGCTTTTTAGCAATTCCATGAGCATATAGATTGCACAAATGGGCGACTTGCACAAATGGGTGACTTGGTTTGTCAATCAGAAAGTTGGAAACAGTCAAGACTATTCATTTATATTTGTAACTTTGGACCTAAACAAAAAACTTTTTTTGAGAAAGTTTCACTATGTTGCCCTTGGTAGAGTGTGGTGGCATCACAGCTCACAGCAACCTGCAACTCTTGGGCTTAAGCACTTCTTTTGCCTCAGCCCCCCAAGTAGCTGAGACTATAGGCACCTGCAACAACATCTGGCTGTTTTTTTCTAGTTGTCATTATTGTTTTAGCAGGCCTGTGCTAGATTTCAACCAGTCAGCTTTAGTGTATGTGGCTGGCTCCCTAGCCACAGAACTACAGGCACTGAGCCCTAAACATGTTTTTTAAACAATATTCTGCCTCAGACAGAAATTTGAGATATAACATAGTAGAAATAAATTAAAAGTGATAATGGATTGCTCCCAAAATATCCACACTGATTAACAACTTATTGATTAATGTCAATATTTTAACAACTTATGTGAACAAATATGTTTTTCTTATGGTTAGTTTTCTTTTTACTATATAAAAACCTATTTTGAGGTCTTTAAAAATTCTAATTGTGCTTAAAATGTCTAGTAACACTGCTGTAGTAGCATACTGATATTTTGAAAAGTTTGATTATAATATATGGAAATACAAAGAAAGAGGGAAGAAATACCACCAGCAAAAAATGAAAAATAGTACTAATTAAAGAATACATTAGAGCAATTATACATACAACATTTGTAGTGGATCAGGGTATTATAAGTAATCTAGACATAATTTAAAGCATGTGTGAAGATCTGCTGAGATTATATTATTCTATATGAAGGATCTGAGCAACATTGTGGTATTTGAAGGGATCCTAACATCAATTTCCCCGGGAAACCAAGGAGCAGTTATGTTTCAAAATATGTATAGATTCCTTTTGGAAAGCAGTTTGGAGAATACTTAGGGATCTAAAAATGGACCTGCCATTCAACCCTGAAATTCCTCTATTAGATGTATATCCAGCAGACCAAAAATCACTTTACAACAAAGATATTTGCACCAAAAATCACTTTACAACAAAGATATTTGCACCACATTGTTTATTGCAGCTCAGTTCATAATTGCCAAGTCATGGAAGAAGCCCAAGTGCCCACTGAGCTGTGAATGAATTAATAAATTGTGGTATATGTACACCACGGAATATTATGCAGCCTTAAAAAAGATGGAGACTTTCCCTCTTTTATGTTTACATGGACGGAGCTGGAACATATTCTTCTTAGCAAAGTATCTCAAGAATGGAAGAAAAAGTATCCAATGTCCTCAGTATTGTTATGAAACCAATTTCTAATCACTAACACTTTCACTAGAAAGATAAATCACAACTATAGCCCAAGACCATGGAGCGAAGAGAAGGGGGATGGGAGAGGAGGGAGGATATTGGATGGAGGGAGGATAAATGGTGGGACCATTCCTATGGTTCATATTGCAAGGGTACATGTCAAATCTATTAAGTATAGAGTATAAATGTCTTAACACAATATTAAATAGATGAGGTGAAGGCTATATTAACTAGTTTGACGTAAGCATTCTTAATTGTATATAAAATCAGTGCATTGTGCCCCATAAAGGCATCAATATAGACATGGTCTATGTGTTCATGACTTAATATATAAAAATACGTATACATTTTGGAATGTCGAAATAGAGGTGATTATCATATACATCACCTCATATGTTTATCATTTTTGTTGTGTCAGGAATGCTTAAGGTGTATTCTCTTAGAAACTCTTGAGTATAGAGCACAGTGTTAATAGCTGTAGCCACGTGATGTACAATAGAGATTTTGGACTTATCACTTCTGTATTAATGAGGCGTCATGCCTCTGATAACCACCATTCTACTCTCTACTTCTGTGTGTTTGCTTTTTTCAGGTTCCACATACATGGAGGGGGGGGTCGTGTGTGTCTGAATCTCTGTACCTGCTGTATTTCACGTACCATGCTACATTGCAGGCTCACCTGTGCTGTCACGATTGACAGGATTCCATTCTTTTAAGCCTCAGAAGCATTCTGTTGTCTCTCTATGTGTCTGTTTCCCTTACTCTTTCCTTATCTACTGATGGGCATTTAGGTGGATTTCATGACTCGGCTGTAGAGAATATTGTGGCAATGAGCACACCAGTGCCCATATCTCTTCAACACACTCATTTTGTTTGCTTTGTCTCTGGATATTGTTAAAGAGTTTGCAAACTGGAGCTGCTTCCATTGGTTTGGTGCTGTGTCATGTAAAAATAATTAAAAATCACACAAAACACCACAAATGTGAGAGAATGAGGCTGATGTCCAGGGAAAAATGGGACAGGGCCAGGGCCCAAAGCTGCAGATGCTGGTGTGGATGTGGAGAGAAAGGAAAATTTCTACACTGCTGGTAGGACTGCAAACTAATATAGCCTTTATGGAAAGAAGTATGGAGAACCCTCGTAGGGCTAAAACTTGATCTTCCATTCCCCCAATTCTATGACTAGGCGTCTACCCAGAAGATCAAAAATCATTTTATCATAAGGACCTTTGTACCAGAATGTTCACTGCAGCCCAGTTGATAATTACCAATCCATGGAAGAAGCCCACACGAGCCTCAATCAATGAGTGGACCAACAAATTGTGGTACATATATACCATGGAGTATTACTCAGCCATAAAAAAGGTGGAGACTTTACATCTTTTATGTTTACCTGGACAGAGTTGAAACACATTCTTCTTAGTAGAGTATCACAAGAATGGAAAAATAAATATCCAATGTACTCAATACTGCTATGAAACCAATATATAAGCAATTATAAGCTCATATGAATAATAAAACATCAATATAGTCTAGTATGGGGGTGGGGGAGGAGGGAGAGAAAGAGGAGGAGAGGAATGGCAGGAGGGAGGGTTTGAGCTGGGATCTCACCTAATGGGCACAATATGTGGGTCTTTTACAAATGGAACTTTACCTTGGAAGTGAGAACAATGTAATCTAAAAATTTGGACCCTCATGTTAATTTGAAATGAAAAAAAAAATAGCAATATAGAAAAAAATTTAAAAAAACATGAGACAGGGTATCTTCTTTGGAGAAGTCAACATCCCTGGTGGGTTCCAATGGTAAACTCTCCTTTCTACAAGAAAAACATGCTTTTACTGATCTGGAAACTTTCAATGGAAATTCCATTATTTTCCAACAATGCAATCTTTGGTTCTATTTAAGTAGTAATGAAAAGAGAATAATACAGTTATTTGTTATGGATTTTTTTTTTTTGGTGGGGCATATAGTAAAAATAATTTTAAAAACAAAATCAAAAAGTAGTATTTAAATAGTTAAAATATTTGCCTGGTATTGAGTTTTGTAGTGATGAAAAGCTGTCTTTCCCGGAGTAAACTCCCTACAAAAAAATATCACCATATGCTAAGAATAAAAGGCTATGGTGTCAAAAGAGGTTTTACCGCTCATTTTTTCTCTGCAAATCTGAAAATTTGTTATTTTCCCACTTTGAATATATCCATAAAGATTTCTGATTCAGACAGATTTACCCATAAATATTACCAGGCTGTCTTTCTGCAAGGTAAGAGGAATGCAACTTTAGAACTGATTACAAGAAAAGTTCCCTAGATTCTCCACTAATGTTCATAAACTATGACATAAAATATAAAACTTTTGTTTTACACGAGTTCTAATTATAATGGATGTTGAAAGCCACAAAACGCATCACATTTCTGAATATTTACATTCAACTACAAATTAAGATACTATATGGCGTCAACTCCAAATTAAAATGCTCTGTTGTAAGTACATAAAGACGCACCTTTCAAAATCGTGAATTGTATTAAATTTAAATCCTAGTCACAAATACTCATCACTTCTGTGGTTCATCTTGCAAGGGTACAAGTGAATCTTTCTATGAGTAGAATATGAATGTTTTGACATAATAACTAAGAAAGTTACATGAAGGCTGTGTTAACCAGTTTGATGGGAGTGTCTTAGATTGTGTGTGAAAACCCCACACTGTACCCCCAAAGTGCATCAATGTACACAGTTACCATTCAATTAAAAAAAAGAATTTCTTCTTCTCAAAAGGGGTATGTATGTATATATTTTCATACACACAGTATCTACTTGGTTCTTTATTAATATTTTTTATTTATTTCTTATTTTTTTTATTTTTACATATATTTGTGATTATTAGGTTTCCACTTTTTTTTTACCTTCACAGAATTCAAAAGACTTATTGATTCACTTTTTTGTTCCATTTTTAAAAATTATGGTTTCTGGTTAATCTGAGGGTTCAAAGAATTAGGTTACGATGTTTGTATTTGTTAGGTAGAACCCATCTTCATACAGTATCTACTTTAATGTAATAAGAGGGAAAACATAGATTTTTGTCTTCATAGATAACATGATAAATTTATTGAATAATAGGTATCTAAAAGGTTTTTCTTTAACCTTTATTTTTACAGTAGAACTTGTACGGCAAATAACATTTGACAGACACCTCCAGCCTGCTATTAAATGGTAAATATGACCTTGCTCATATCAGAGAAATCTAAATGAACTCAACGCCCCCCGTAAGCAGGAGTTCCTAGTTTTGCTTTGAATACTAATCAGCCCTCATATATCAAAATCATCATAGTGGGGTCAGGTGCAGCCAATAAGTGGGGACCCCTTGACTCAACAAAGATTTAAGTCAAAGCCCCTTTTGAGGGACATCTCCGGTTGAGTTTGCCAGCCCTTTTATTTTGGAGGCTTTTGTAGAATTTTGCAGGCTCTTGTAACAGATGGGATGAGACTCTACAAAGCCTCGTTCAATTAACAGATTCATTAAGATGTTGCTTCTGAAACGGAGATGAGTTAGTGGCTCATACTCAGCGGTATACATCTCCTTTAGTTCAGAAAGGAGAGAGACGGAGCTTTAAAAGTTGCCGGCTATTTGCCTGGATGATTTGTGGTGGGTATTCAGAGACGTCACTTGCCTTTTAGTTTTGTGGATAAATATATCTCCTCTTGCTTCAAAGGAATTGTGATAACTTGGTTGTCTACTTAAATCCGACACCTCTGTCTGTCCACACACCTCCGACGTCCAGCCATCGCAACAACCTCTAGTCCAAGCACTTTGCCTGAATCAAACAAAACAGAACAACCTCAATTGTTCCAGGTATCGTTGGAATTTCAGGTAAGCAATGTGGACACATCATTTCAAGTCGAAGTATGTTCCAAATATTGCACAGGGCGTGGTTATAATAACAGTTAAAAAGAGAACAGGCCCGGTCTGGAATTCAAATGTAATGGGTCCTCCTGCATTTCAGGGGCCAGCTGTCTTCAAAGTGGGGAACCTATCAGTTTATAGGGGGGACCCTGGATAGCTCAGCCCATCTGAGATCCCGGCCAGCTGCTAAGACTTGGCTGTATTTATTTAGTGAGTCTATCTCACCCTTGAACCAACAAAATCCACTAAAGTTTACCCATGAGACGTTGAGAGATGCTCATTTCAGGAAGAGGGGACCCAGGACCATTTGGTTGCAACTACAGCTTGTATCTTTACGATATTAGCAGTTCATCTAAACTCAAGAGAAAGCAGCTCGTGGAACACACACACATATGCAAAATACCAGGATTTTGGTTATCATTTTCTTTACAGAGGAAGTCAAGCGTTTCTCAAAAGTGTAGATTTATAATTCTGCTGGAAAGAAATATTTTCTTTGAGGAATCCCTATTTGGCTTCAAAGAAAAGCGCTCTGTTTGGGTCTATAAAAATTGATTTTGGGGGATTATTTGGGTGTTGTGTCTATACATACACTTATTTTTAGTTTGTATATATACGTAGGTGCCTACAATCCAATTTAGATCACACGAAGTATTTCTAATCAGTTGTCTCAACTCATTACATTTCTTTTAGTTTTACCTTCCTTATCTTCTATTTTTTGGGGTGGAAAATGGAAAGTGAGGTTTTGGGTGCCTGAGTGATGAATCTGTCCCTGGTCACAATTTATTCGGGGCTAGAAAAGTCCACATTTGAAGGTCTAATTGGACCACATTGTTCAAATCGCTTCATGCTGGAGGGATGTTTGTGTCCAGGCACATTGGAGCAACAAAAAGCTTTTAAAACACTCCATTTGCAGAATCTGATGACCTATTAGAAGACTGACATGTACTCTTAAATCAAAATGTGTTAGGGTGGCGCCTGTGGCTCAAAGGAGTAGGGTGCTGGCCCATATGCCAGGGGTGGCGGGTTCAAAACCCAGCCCTGGCCAAAAACTGCAAAAAAGAAAAAAAAGTGTGTTATGAATTTGTATTCCCCTGGTAAAAACCACAGCAAGAAAGGAAATCTAGAACATAGTTATAACAGTCACAGTTCTTATATCCACTCAGATAAACTGCAAGGCACTGGTCCATGTTCCAGAGAGGTCTCCCACCTAGGGGCGTTTTTAAATTCTCATCTAATGTGCATGATGCAATGGTGCATTGCAAAACTATTAAGAAATAGGATAGCCGGCACCGTGGCTCACACCTGTAATCCCAGCACTTGGGAGGCCGAGGCTGGTGGATTGCTCTGAGCTCACAGATTTGAGACCAGCCTGAGCCAGTGACACCTTGTCTCAAAAAGAGTTGGGTGTTGTGGCAGGTGCCTGCGGTCCCAGCTACTTGGGAGGCTGAGGCAAGAGAATTGCTTGAGCCCAGCAGTCTGAGGTTGCTGTGAGCTGTGATGCTATGGCACCTACCAGGGGTAGCAAAGTGAGACTCTCAAAAAATAAAAATGAAAAGAAAAAGAAAAGAGTATAATTGTGCTGGATGTGTTACTTACTTGTTGCCATTTGGTTTCTGTATGTTTTTATCATCCTATTTGCAAATGACTGAATGTCTCTTTGCAAAGGAAATGTCAGCCTGGGCCTTTCAAAAGCACACAATTTCTCTGAGTTCATGGACTCAGAAAGTCGGAGGGGATTGGCCTCGGGATAGACTGTGCCTTCAGTCCCACTTGTGTGTGATTGAGTGATATTTAGACGTGGCACTCAACTTTTGAATTAACGTTGGAGCCAGTAAAGACCCTGGGAGCTCTTGGGATGGGTTGAATGGGTTTTCTAGGTGAAAAGTACACAAATTTGGTGAAAGGAAAAAATGGAATAATGAACAGTATGTCCATTCAGTCTTCATAGGAAGTATTGATTTCATTTAGAAAAAGATACCCTTTAGCTATGATGAAATGGAAGCTTTATCTATTTGCAACGTTATAATTATATTCACCCATTAATATCTAAGTCTACATGTGACTGAGTCCTTGCACGTGTACATGTTTATATATTCTAAGTGTATATTAGTAAATAAAATACTTCTATTAATTTAATTAATGTTTATTACTATGTAACATTTACATAGTCTAAGTGTATATAGTAAATAAATATATCTATTAATTTAATTAATGTTTACTACTATATAACATTTATATATTCTAAGTGTATATAGTAAATAAAATATATCTATTAATTTAATTAATGTTTATTACTATAGAACATAAATTCATATTATATATATTTTATGGATACACAGAACATGCCAAAAATGTATATAGATTTTTTATTTTTTTATCCTTCTGAGCACACACTCTCACTCAAATTAGAGAATCTGTCATAGTCCTGCAGGCCCTGGGATGGATGACATCAGCACCCTTTTACTGTTTATGGGCCATGCTTTCCACTTCTTTAAAAAATAATTTAATTTGGCCAGTCACAGAAGCCTATAATCCTAGCACTCTGGGAGGCTGAGGTAGGGGGATCTCCTGAGCTCAGAAGTTTGAGACCAGCCCACATTTTTTATTTTTTGAGACAGACTATCAAGCTGTCACTCTCTGTAGAGTGCTGTAGCATCACAGCTCACAGCAACCTCAAACTCTGGGCTTAAGCAATTCTCTTGTCTCAGCCTCCCAAGTTGCTGGAACTATAGGTGCCCGTCACAACACCTGGCTATTTTCCCTTCCCTCCCCTTCCCTTCCTCCCCTCCCCTCCCCTCCCTCCCCTTCCCTTCCTCCCCTCCCCTCCCCTCCCCTTCCCTTCCCTTCCCTTTCCTTTCTTTCCTTTCTTTCCTTCCTTTCTCTCTCCCTCCCTCCTTCTCTCCCTCCCTTCCTTTCTTCCTTCCCTCCTTCCTTCCTTCCTTCCTTTCTTTCTTTCTTTCTAACCCATATTATGAAAGATGCTATCTCATTTTTACAGAGGGACTGGGACACCCCCATCCTTCTTTCTTTTCTTTTTTTTTTGATAGTGTCTCACTCTGCTCCTCTGGGTAGAGTGCCAGGGCATCATCTCAGCTCACAGCAACCTCAATCTCTTGGGCTCAAGTGATCAGCTCACCTCAGCCTCCAAAGGACACCTCCAAAGGACACCTACCATGTTTCCCTAAAAATAAGACATTGTCTTATATTTGTTTTTTATTTTATTTATTTATTTTATTTTTACATATAAGCCCTAGTGTGTCTTCTTGAGAAAAAAAGACAGTTTTTGGCTGGGGCTGGGTTTGAACTACCACCTCCGGCATATGGGGCCAGTGTCCTACTCCTTTGAGCCATAGGCAATGCCCCACACTAGGACTTATTTTCAGGGGATGTCTTCCTCTCTGCGCTGAAATGCATGGCGTGGCTATAACAGATATGCCCATCACTAGGTCTTATTATTGGGGTAGGGCTTATATTTAACAAATGCATAGAAATCCTCCTAGGGCTTATTTTGGGGGTAGGTCTTAGGTTTCGGGAAACATGGTACCTCTTTGCTAATTAATTATCTAGTTGTTTTCCTACAATGAATCTCATCTCTGACTACTTGTAACAAATTGTTGAATGTAGTGTGGTCTTGGGCACAGCACACAGAGGACAAATGTCTCTGTATGGTCACAACATAGGTGAGGTGAACCAGGATGCAGAGAGTTGTTCATAAGCCTCATGTGCAACAAAATTATTTGCATGTTTCTGCGTTCACTTAATTAAATATAATATATATTGTAACATCTTCATGGGTGGGGAATGTTTTTTATTTATTTCTGTGTCCTTTTTGACTTTTCTCTCTCTTTTTTTTTTAATTAAATCATAGCTGTGCACATTAATGCAGTCATGGGGTACAAACAAAAGCACAATCACATCACTGCTTCAGGCACACAAGACCACTTCTCTCCTTTCTTCTCAAAAGAATTTTCTGCGAAATGTTTTTAGGAACTACAGCTCTTATCCTCGAAGACCAGGTCACACAACAGTCTGGAGATGATATCAGAAATCAGTCATCTTTTGGTACGCCCAAGGTCTTACGTTCACAAATGGTATGACTCTGATGTATGGGCAGGTTGGTTTAGTAAGGTCTTTCTGGGACCCTGCTCAGAATTGGCGATTGACTAGGAGAAGTCATAGGACTTAGGAGGTAGTGACATCCTAGCTATGATTTACAGAAGCAATAGAATTCTAAGACAAATTAGCAGGAGTAGAATGTGCTTGAGGTGAAGTCTGGAGCAAAACAGATACAAGCTCCCAAGAGCTCCCTCCCACTGCAGTCATAGAGAATGAGATTAATTGTCCCCCGTGGTCAGTTACGACAGCACCTTTGAAATCTTGTCTACCAAGGAGACTCTTCAGAGACGTAGCACCCAACGTTTATATTGGGATGTGGTCACATGGGCATCTTCTGCCGGGTACCTACAAAAATTCCAGACACCTACTAGTTTGGACCACAACATGAACCTGAAATGAATTTTAAAAATTGCAGGTACCCAGAAGGAAAACAGTGGTTCAGAATAAACTCATACTGAGGTACAGTGAGCCAGGCTTACCACCTGGGCTCACGGGGCCATCTCAAAATTAAAGTTCCAAGAGAAAATCTGGCAAAGCAGGACACTCTCAATATAGAGGTGCCAGCTTCCAGGTTAACTCTTTTTGCTAATTGCATTTTTTTTTTTTTAGCAGCTTTTGGCTGGAGCCAGGTTTGAACCCGCCACCTCCGGATTATGTGCCCTACTCCTTTGAACCACCAGCACTGCCCAGGTAATTGCATTTTTTTTTTTATGGCAAAGGATATTATAAACAAATTTAATGACCAAATGATAGACTGGTGAAAAACGTGTATCACCAAGGGCTGATCCCTGTACTAGGAAAGAACTCTCGCAAGCACCTAAGACTTGACAAACAGTTCTTTTTTTTTTAAGAGACAGAGTCTCATTTTGTCGCCCTCAGCAGAGTGCTGT
>CAUYTI010151406.1:0-26879 GCA_963575145.1 Galago senegalensis
TTCTTGTGCTAGAATTAAGTTGTTTCTTTCATTTGAGAAGTATATATTAGTTTCATAGAAGGGCTGTGTACATTGGATACTTTTTCTTCCATTCCTGAGACACTTTGCTAAGAAGAACATTTTCCAGTTCCATCCATGTAAACATGAAAGAGGTAAAGTCTTCGTTTTTCATTAGGGCTGGCTGCATAGTATTCCATGGTGTACATATACCACACAAATATGCCATTTTAACTGTAACTTGGAAAAACATCTTTGGAACATTTCAACAAAAACAATTGAGGAATTCTTCCACAAATACTGGAAGATGGCGGATTCGGATGTATAGAAAGTAGAACTTACTTTGTCGTTTTTAAATATGTTGAAGAAGTATTAGAAAATGCAAATAAGATTAATGGAAATATGAAACAAAGCAAAAAAAAAAAAAAAGCCATGAAACCAAAACAGAAATTATTCTGAGGTCAAGAAGGAATACCAAGAGACTCTTCAGATTATACCCCAAATAATAATTTATAAAGAGGAAGAGATACATTTCAAATTAAAGCCATGAAAAGAATCTTAGAATATATAGTAATTTCATTAACAAAGAGAAGCAAATCATATGAATTTTCTAGGAAAAGAATTTAGCAAATTGGCTCACATGTATAATCCCAGACCTTGAGAGGCCAAGGAAGATAGATTACTCAAGACCAGGAATTCATGATCAGTCTAGGCAATAATGCAAAACCCTGTCTCTAAAAAAAAAAGAAAAAATTTTAAAAACTTTAAAAAAATTACCCCAAAACTAAGTAACAAAGACACCAAACAACCATCCTCCAGTTAGTGCTGGATTTAACATATAGACCTACACTTTCAAGGTTTTCCCCACATGAGAGATGAGAGGTTTACTAATGAAAATCTAACACTAAAATGACCCCAAAATAAAATTCTCCAACATTAAGACATACCAGATTTTCTAAGCCTCCAGACAGCTATATTCTGATACACATTTTTCAAACTAATCAACAAGTTACATCAAATAAACATTTAAAAACTCAAATGGGGGTGGCACCTGTGGCTAAAAGGAGTAGGGCGCCGGCCCTATATACCGGAGGTGGTGGGTTCAAACCAAGCCCCAACTAAAAACTGAAAATAAATAAATAAATAAAAGCTCAAGTACAAAACCTGTAACTACAGAGTTAAAATGTAAAGCCAAGTTCTCCATTTTATTTCCTGCTTATTTTAAATCTACTGACTTTTCTACTAATGTTAAAATAAAACTCACTGTTTATAATATTACTTACTCAAGGCTACTTAGAGATTTTGCTTTTCTTATACAATTCAGCCAATTCTAACTAAAATGTAAACATTAAAAATTTTCAGCCTAAATTCATTTAAAACTAAAAAATAAAAGGATTAAGGAACTTTTAAACAAAATCAAACTGCCATAAAAAAGCTTTACCCGAAATTTTGGTCTACAGCCTTCATTAAATTATCCCATCAGAACAAATGCAATTCAGCCATGTAAACAGTTCCCAGTTTTTGTCAAAAATACAATTTGGATCCAACCATCTTTTGTAAACTGGTAGGTTTATATTACTACCTTACAACCAAAATTCTAAAACGAAAGCTATAAGAAAGATTCAATTCTTTCTATTTCTCTGGAGAACATTGATAAATGGATACAAGGCAAAAAGAAGCCTTACTTACAGAAGTATGTTACAGACAGAATGTGTCCTTCCAAAATGTGGATGTTGAAGCCAGCTCTAACCCACGATAATTCAGAATTGTGGCTGTTTATTGAGATATGCTCTTGAAAGAGATGGTTAAGTTAAAATGAGGAAGTTAGGGTAGGCCCTAATCCAATCTGCCTGGCACGGATCCTTATAAAAGGAGATTAGGACACAGTGAGAGAGACACCAGGGGCACTTATACAGAATAGCAGCCTTGTGAAAAGACAGCAAGAAGGTGGCCGTCTCAAACCAAGGAGAGAGGCCTCCCTCAGAGAAACCCAGCACTACTGGCACCTTGATCTTGGACTACCAGCCTCCAGAACGCTGAGAAAATGAATTTCTGTTGTTTAAGCTATCCAGTCTGTAGTATTAGGTGATGGCAGCCTGGGCAAACTAATAGGAAATATATCAGGAAGTTAATTATTAAAATAATATGTAATTGTCCTCAATTTAAGATGTCACCCCCTTTTTTATTTAGGAGACAAAGTCTGTCTCTTTCACATAGGTTGTAGTGCAGTGGCATGATCACACTCACTGTAGCCTCTAATTTCTGAGTTTCTGGGCTCAAGTAATCCTCCTGCCCCTGCCTCCTGAGTAGCTGGGACTACAAGTATGTGCCACCATGCCTGGCTTATTTTTTATTATTATTATTTTGTATAGACAAGGTATTGCTATGCTGTTCAGGCTTCTTTTGAATTCCTGTCCTGAAATGATCCTCCCACCTTGACCTCCCAAAGTATTGGGATTACAGGCATGAGCCATCATTCCCAGCCTATTTTTTTTTTTTTTGAGACAGAGTCTCACTATGTCACCCTCAGTAGAGTGCTGTGGCATCACAGCTCACAGCAACTTCAAATTCTTGGGCTTAAGTGATTCTCTTGCCTCAGCCTCCCAAGTACCTGGGACTACAGGTGTCTACCACAACACCCAGCTATTTTTTTGTTATAATTGTCATTGTTTGGCAGGCCCAGGCTGGATTTGAATCTGCCAGCTCCAGTGTATGTAGCTGGTGCCCTACCCACTGAGCCAAGGCCCCCAAAAGAGGCCCCCAAAAGTATAATCTCAGTTCCTTCACAATCTGGCCATGCCATTGCTGATGGCCGCATCTATATCTCTCACTGCTACACTAATACATTATGCCAGTCAACTATCTGGTTGTAAAATGATCTGCTTTGGGGTCTGAACAACCACTAGACTGTGTACTCCCTGTGGACAGACCCTGATTTTTCCCTATGTCTGAATGTGCCCGGGTGAGCTCAGTGCTTGGCACGTGTATTAGATGAAGGAAGAGATAAAGATACCATGAAGGTGTAAGTGAATACCAAAGAAGGATGCACCAAACTCCTACCAGTGTCTGCAGATTCCCCTTTTATTTTTAGAGTTCCAATTATAGATTATTCATGTTTTTTGCATCCTACCTGGGAAAAGTAAGCTTAAGAATCTTCCAGCTCGGCTCGGCACCTATAGCTCAACCGGCTAAGGCGCCAGCCACGTACACCTAAGGTGGCGGGTTCGAATCCCCAGCCTGGACCCACCAAACAACAATGATGTCTGCAACCAAAAAATAGCCAGGCGTTGTGGCGGGCACCTGTGGTCCCAGCTACTTGGGAGGCAGAGGCAAGAGACTCATTTGAGCCCAGGAGTTGGAGGTTGCTGTGAGCTGTAATGCCACAGCACTCTACCCAGGGAGACAGCTTGTGGCTCTTTCTCAAAAAAAAAAAAAAAAAAAAAGAATCTTCCAGCTCTACTGGGCACGATGGCTCACTCCTGTAATCCCAGCAATCTGGGAGGATGAGGCAGGTGGATTGCTTAAGCTCAGGAGTTTGAGACCAGCCTGAGCAACTGACACCCCCCCCCCCCGCTAAAAATAGGAAAACTAGCCAAGTAGGGTGGTACACACTTGTAGTCCCTGCTACTCAGGAGACTGAGGCAGGAGGATCTCCTGAGCCCAGGAGTTTCAGGTTTCTGTGAGCTATGATGACCGCTAAGACACTTTAAGCTGGTACAACAGATTGAGACCCTGTCTCAATCAATTAATCAATCAAACAAACAAATCCCACACAAGTGCCAAAGATCTCCTTGGCAGCTCATGCCTGTAATCCTAGCACTCTGGGAGGCTGAGGCTGGTGGATTTCCCTGAGCTTAGGAGTTGGAGACCAGCCTGACCCAGAGTGAGACCCTCGTCTCTATAAAAAAAAAGCTGGGCCTTGTGGCTGGCGCCTGCAGTCCCAGCTGCTGGGAAGGCTGGGGCAAGAGAATTGCTTCAGCCCAAGAGTTTGAGGTTGCTGTGAGCTTTGATGGCCCAGCACTTTATGTCACTTTGTGACTTTACTGAGGGTCACAAAGTGAGATTCTGTCTCAATAAATAAAAAAAAATAAAGTAAAAAAAAATCAAGCTAAAACAATTGAAAGTAAAATTAAAAAAATATAATTGGAGGGTCTGGTGAATGTAGTTGAAATTTTTGGCAATATATTTAAAGACAGAAAAGAAATAAAATTATCAAAGTATAATATACTAATAAGCACGTGTGAATGCTACCAGTCCCTTCACTCTCTAGTAGTTAGGGCAGGGCTCTTAGTAGCTTCTTCCATGCATTTTGGGGGCTTAATTTCCTCACTAAAATTATCAGGAATTTAGGGGGTAATTTTCAAGATGCTGAAACTTAATGATGAATTTTAAATGTGTACAGTGCCTTTCACATACATCTGTCATGGCCTCTCCGTGTGTCATTAGGTTTTGAAAAGCGAAGCCCTGTGGGATTCTTCATCTCTCCTTGCTGGGCTGGCACATGGGGTGGAGGCCTGGGGTAATTTGAGAATGACAACAGCTGTATCAGGACCACAAGTGTCTCGGAGGAAAGGCTTTCCCGGTTGTGCCTGCTGTCCTCTGCCGCGTGGGTGCTGGACTTAGTCACAGCGCGCGTCGTCTGGGGAGCCGCGTGCCCCGCGTGCCCAGCTCTGCTGTATCTGTAATTGCCAATTATCTCCAAATTGAAATCATCTAGAAAAGCAGAAAGTGCATGTTGAGGGATTTTTATTTTGCTGTTCTTTAAGTTATAGCTACAGTTTTCATATTGTTACCATGTTTACTGTGGTCCTTTCTTTGGGGGTGCAGTGCAGCTTCTCTGGTAGGAGGAGCTGGGAGGCGCCTGCCCGCCAGGTGCAGCGGGGCCTGCTCTCCAGGGCGCTCCGGGTGGGGCCCGCGGGTAATCTCTGGATCAGTTTCACCCTGTTTGGTGCGAGAGTGTGTGGGAGTATCTGTGAATGTGGAGCTTCTAAATTTATTTATCATTTGATAGGGGTATTACGTTCTGGGATTGGAGGCGCTGGCACTCAGGGCTGGCCACTATGTTTTTAGTACCGAGATACCAAGATAGGATTGTCGTTGAGAAGTCCCCAGGGGCCAGCTGCTTCTGTGATGAGTCTCTCTTTTGCAACTCATGGAGGTACAGAGATCTGTAAATAAGGTGAAATGTATCTGGCCTGGGATGTTGACAAATACATCCTCTCTCACTTCCTAAGTTCCTGAGAGGCAGCTTTGGAATATTGCTTGGAGTTCAAAAAAAGTGTGTTTTGAGAGCCTGGGCAAGTGACATTATCCGCCCATGTGTGTTGTTTCCTGAGTATTCCTACCTGCCAGCCTTGGACTATGCCTTATGCCACAGCCTCTCATAAACTCTATAAGGGTGGCCTGTTACCCTTTTGATGGTGCAGAGACTGCTGTAGAGAAAGGACGTGTCCACACTGTCCGTCCTTACATGTGTCTGCCCATCTGTCATTTGTAGTAGTTATACACACATCGGTCACTGAGGTGAATATGCCAGGGCCAGTTAATTAGGTTGTGTTTTTAATTAAGGGCACCTGACCCACAAGAAAAAAAGGGCCACATATAAAGTAAAATAAATATTATTTTATCCAGAGAGAAAAATGAAAAAACAAAACAAAACTCTTTTCACTCATTATAATTCTAAATTGAAAAATGTAGCTACAACTTTTATTTGAAAATAGGCAGTTTTCTTTTTTTTTTAGAGACAGAGTTTTACTTTATCACCCTTAGTAGAGTGCTATGGCATCACAGCAACCTCCAAGTCCTGGGATTAGGCGATTCCCTTGCCTCAGCCTCCTAAGTAGCTGGGACTACAGACACCTGCCACAACACCTGGCTATTTTTTGTTGCAGTTTGGCTGGGGCAGAGTTTGAACCTGCCACCTTCAGTATATGGGGCCAGTGCCCTACTGACTGAGCCACAGGTGCTGCCCTTTCCTTTCTGATAGTGTTTCACTCTGTCACCCTGGGTAGAGTGTGGTGGTATCTGTCACAGCTCACAGCAACCTCAAACTCTTGCCTCAGCCTCTCAAGTAGCTGGCACTATAGGCATCCCCCCCACCTGCACCTCCAACGCCTGGCTAGTTTTTTTATTTTTAGTAGAGACAGCGTCTCCCTCGGGCTCAGCCTGGTCTTGAACTCCTGAGCTTAAGCATTCCACCCATCTCAGCCAACCAGAGTACTAGGATTACAGGTGTGAGCCACTGTACCTGGCCTGCATGAAATTTTGAGATGCAAAAAGCAGCCAAATAATTATCAGCATGGTTGCTGGTCTATTTCCCTCTTTCACCAGTGACCTTGGGGCAGAGAGTTTGATAAACCCTTCTTATAGGAATTTACTAGAGAGTTTTTTCTGGGGAGTCTGTGTTGAAGGTAGCTGGGCTGGGGGTTGCGTCCTTGTGAGGAGCGTGTGCATAGCTGCCTGGTGGCGGGCTCAGTGCTATTCAGGTAAGGTGCTGTGTTCTTCAAACTGGGGGGACCTGTCAAAGGGCACTTCTGGGTATAACTGACCTACACCTTTGGACACAGAGTTGACCCAGTCCTCGCCTCTCCCTAAGTGTTCAGAGCTGCTTGTGCAGGAGGGGAGGCAGGAGTCTTGAAGCCCACTGTCCCCTGCCAGCTCTCGGCTCCTGCCCCACCCTGCCAGGGATACCTGCTCTCCTTGGACCCAGCCACCTCAGTGGACAGCCACTGAGTGCAGGGGTGCTTTCCTCACTTGGGTCCTGGTGAGGGTCGCCCTTTCTGGGTCCTGCCCCCTATCCTTCAGCCCACCTGCATCATTTCTCACTGCTATGCTCTCAGGAAGCTGGATTCACTACATAGCAGGGTTGTTTGCACTTCGATTTGTGTTTTGATTTGTTAATATCGGTGTTTCCCATACCAGACAAAACCGTGTGCATAAACACACAGACCTCACATCAAAGTCCAATGATTTGCATCACAGAAGAATTTTCTTTAACCAAAAGTATCTCAGAATTCCGTTAGAATGCTGATCTGTGGACTGGGAGTTTTTACGTGAAAGTCATTTGCTTTATAAAAGTTCTATACTGTGCAAGTGTGAAACAGTGTTTTGAGCCTCTGCACAAAAGAGTGTGTAATAGCTGGCAACAGTATTTCAGCTGAGCTGTTGAGCTCTCCAGGATAAAGTCACTGCATTTATGTAAAAACTGTCTTTCCTGCCTGGCACCAGACTCCCCCCCCCCCGGCGCCCCCCCTCCCATTCTTTCCTCCTTTCACAGGTCATCGATGGTCTTTACTTGGCTGCCCTGTTAGAAAGCAAAAAACCCTGAGAAGTGGAACACAGGCCCCATTGTGGTAGTGGAGCAATCTGATAGAGAGGCGCTCAGCTAGAATCGCAGTGGGCACCTGGGCAGGGAGGGACGCCCTTGGGGTTCTTGAGCTGGTATAGTTGGCAGGCCTTGATTGCTTTTCAGATGTAGGGATGAGAAGGCACAGCGAGTGTTGGTCTTCGCCTGGGAGAGACGAGGGTGTTGTGACTGTGAGTTTGAAGCCCTGGTGTGGGGAGTGGGGCAGGAAGGTAGGGGGGCAGCCCATTTGGCCGTGCAGAGGACAGATGGAGCTCTTGCCCTGGACAGGGAGCGATGGCCCCACTGTCAGCACAGACTGGGGTAGCTGTGAGTAAGCCGGCCCGGATGCTATTGCTATTGTGAGGTAGGAGAGGGCTACAGGGAGCAGTGATGGAGGCCTGGTGGCACCAGGGCTGAGAGTACTGGAGGCATGAATTGGGACAACTCAGTGACACTTTTAAAAATAAAATCCTAAAATAGGTTTTATGAGGTGTTGGCATTCCCAAATCATTGAAGTATTTATGTATTTTGGGAATCATGTTTGAGTATTAAATTATTTAGGCAGGTTAACCATTTTTGAATAGGTAAAATTAGTTTGCCTCTCTGGTGAGACATACTCATTTTTAGAATCTTGATTTTGAGATGCTAGCTAGTTCTAGCCCTATAAATGTGCTGCACAGACAGCTGCCCAGTCACTCAGATAGGCCAGAGCTGGCTGCTGAGGAGGTTTGATTTCAGCCTGAAAGCAGAAGCAGGTGTCAGAAGGTAAGGCAGCTTCGGGCCCCTTCCTGACCTCCGCCCTCTGTGGTGCTGTCCTCAGGAGTGCCACTGCCCGTTAGTGAAGGGAATTTCAGATAATGGATCTCATTACAGTATCTTTGTAATGAGATCGAGTGAGTACACATCAGAAATTCACAAAGCTTTGTATTTTCAGGTGACTTTTCAATTGCTTACTATTTGACTTTCATTCCTGAGAAAGTGTTGCTTCTGTACGGGAGCTTGTGTGGTGTGGTGGCTTTGTGTTCCACAGAGGAAACCACAGATGTCAGGAGGTGAGGTGGCCGGCCAGACCTCCCGATGTTCCATTGTCAGGCTTCCTAGTCTGCACCTGCAGAGAGTGGCGGGATTGTGACCCTCCCATTGTGAAGCACAGGCCCACAGCTCCTTCATGGGCTCTAATGCAGACTCGTGGAGACTCCCAAAGCATAAGCTTTGGTGTGGAAATATCAGAAAAGCGTTGTTTGAGTGGATGCCTTGGGCCCTGTTTGTCCAACAGTGTAGCGTTTTTGTCTACTGGAGGGTTTTGGATGAATCCATGCTGATGTTTGCACATCGGGAATGGAGCTTGCAGTTCCTTGGATTAGTCTCTTTTTCTGAGTGTGTTTATTCTCAATAATCTGAATTTTCCTTTTTAAAGTTCCAGATTTAAATGATTTATTTTTTGGCATAGCCCTCGATAGGGCGTTAAGCAGGTTAAAATATTTATAATTCTTACAATTTAATGTCTTTCCTAGTTCTGGCTCCTCTGGGGGGCATAGTAGAGTAGTTGGGGATGAAGATGCTGTTTCTGCATTGGACTTCCTGGGACGAGACTTCCTGTATGTGAGATGTCAGACTTGCTGCTTCTTCTGTGAGCTCCTTTCTGTCCTCTGTGAGCTCCTTTCTGTCCTCTGTAAGGTAATGGTGAGATGAGAGGTGCCCTACTGCACAGTGAGTGTCCTAACGGGAGTGGAGCTCACACACACGAGCCAGGAGTACAGGGAACTGCCAGGCTGCAGGGGGCGGGGGCTGTGGACCAGTGGCGGCTCACTCACTCACGTGAGTCAGTTCAAAGTGTTAAATGCTGAGAATGTGCATCGAGGTGCACATGAGTCTGACAGTCTTTTGATAAAGGTCCACACCAGGAATTTATTGTCTACAGTTTTCGGTTTCGTTTTCTTTAAAATCACGTATGGGAGCAGCACCTGTGGCTCAAAGGAGTAGGGCACTGGCCCCGTATATCAGAGGTGGAGGGTTCAAACCCAGCCCCGGCCAGAACCTATAAAATCAGCTATGGACTTATAAACAATTTTGATGAAACTTGAGTGCAAAATTAATCAGGTGCTGCAGCTTTTTTTGTCCTCTATCTTTTTTTTTTTCTTTTTTTTTTGATATGGAGTCTAACTCTGTTGTCTTGGGTAGAGTGCCGTGCTGTCATAGCTCATAGCAACTTCAAACTCCTGGGCTCAAGTGATCCTCCTGCGTCAGCCTTCTGAGTAACAGGGACTACAGGAGTTCACCATGATGCCTGGCTAGTTTTTCTACTTTTAGTAGACACAGGGTCTTGCTCTTGTTCGGGCTGGTCTTGAACTCCTGAGCTCAAGCAGTCTACCTGCCTCACCCTTCCAGAATGCTAGGATTACAGGTGTGAGCCACTGGGTCTGGCTCCTGTGCAATCTTTTTTATTTGTCCCTCCATCACCTTAGAAAACATTTATTTGTTTATAGGAACTCACCTTTTTCTTAAACATTTAATTTATGTTTCATGGGAATGATTCTTTGCTTTCTCAGGATTAAGCATCGGTGGCATGAGCAGTTTGGGGACAATGGTGGTTTTTCCTAGTCAGACTGTCCCCTATCTGGAGGGAGCAGAGGAGTGGCTTTCTAGAGTGTTTACAGAACAACTGAGGGAAGTCTGAATGGCTTGCACAGACCCTGGAGCACCCGCTGTGCCCTGCAGGTCATATAAATGGAATCCTGCAGTAATTTGTCCCTCTGTGAGGACTTATTTTGCTTAGTGTCCTCCAGGTTCCTGTGTATTGTCACACATGGCAGATTTCCTCTTTTTAAAGGCTGAGTAATGTTCCATTGTGTGTTTATACAGTCGTGCTCCCCAGGACAATGTCTCAGTTAAGGGTGGGCCACATAGAGGGCAGTGATCTTGTTGGTTTTAATACCGTATTTTTATCGTGCCTTTTCTATGTCTAGATATGTTTGGAGACACAAATACCCACGGTTGTGTCACACAGGGCTGTGTCCTGTCATTAAGTGATGTGTGACCATACCAAGCGTTGTCTGTTTCTTCATCCCTGATGGCCATTAAGTTATTTCCACGTCTTTGCTGTTGTGAATAATAACAGCAGGGAGAATGGGAGTGCAAATGCCTCTTTGAGATCTTGATTTCAATTCTTTTAGGTAAATGCCCCCGAGTGAGATGCTGGTTAATTACAGTATTTCTATTTTTAATTTTTGAGGATCTTGTGTATTTTCTGTTGTGGCCATGCCACCGATGGTGTTCACGCATTCTAATTTCTTCAGATCCTTGCTGACACTTGGTATCTTTTTTCCCCCAAAATAGACATTTTAACAGGTGATGGGTGATAACTTGCTGTTTTGATTTGCATTTCCCTGATAATTAGTGATGTTGAGAAATAACTATTCATATGCCTCCCAGCCACGTGTATGTGTTCTTTGGAGAAATGTCTATTCCAGTCCTTTGAATACCTGGATATGAGGGTTCCAGGAAGCAGGTGGAAGTTAGTCAAGTCCGCCAGCCCTGCAGCGGAGAGCTGTTCTACCATCTCCTTGGCACGTGCTTCCTGTTGTCTCCAATCAGTGCTCAGCAGACCCAGGGTGCTTTTTAAATATTCAGGAATGAGAATATACCTGGGAGTCTGCATTTATGAGAAGCTTTCTACGTGCAAAATAAAAGGCACCACACCTTGTGAACCAACTCACTGACCACCCCCCCCCACAAGTGCAGAGGTTAATCAGACCTGACTGGCCATAATAGGATTCCTGGGAGTAGCAGGACTCACAGGAACCCGAAAGGACAAGTAGGATTTAGGCTGATGAGGAGGAAACTTGCCCTGTCTGTCTTCCTTAACTAATGAACTCCGTACTGCATCGGATTCACAAATAACTAACTGAGGCTGGGAGTGGTGGCTCACGCTTATCATCTCAGTACTTTGGGAGGCTGAGGTGGGAGGATCCCTGGAGGCCAGGAATTTTAGACCCGCCTGGGTAACATAGCAAGACCCTGTCTCTTAAAAAAAATTAACTAAGTGTGGTGATGCACACCTGTAGTCCCAGCTACTTGAGGTCCGAGGCAGAAGGATCACTTGAGCTTAAGAGTTGATGGCTGTAGTGAGCTATGGTCACACCACTAGACTGGGCAACAGAACAAGACCCTGTCTCTTCAAAACAAATCAAACAGAACAAAAACAAAATAAGATTTCAGTGCCAGTGTATTTGGAACAAACACAAATATTTACAGATTTGTAAAATCTGATATATTCTTGGTTTTTACATTAAGTTGAATATCAAATTGTATTTTGGGCACATAGTCGTTATTGAGTAAACTGCTATCAAATCATTACTGAGGAAAAAGACCTTCAGGTCTCTTTTTATAACTTAAGTTTCTATACTTACTCTTTCCCCCATTGGTCCCTGTTTTCTCTAGAAATAGTCTCCTGGTAAACTCCAGTCTCATGACAGGATTTGGCAGTGCTTATTAAATTTACACTAATGTGTTCTCTTTCCCAGGAATTATGTGCCTGTGTGTGGCTTCTACCTGGTGTAAAGCACGGTCTCTGAGGCTTAGGGAACGAAACCGGGTGTTTCTGTCTTCTGCACACATTCACTCTGTGTTCCCTCACCCTCCTCACCAGACTCATACACGTACTGGGCATGTAACAGATCAGTGAGTGAAGGAGACAATGGGGACCATCAGGCCGCTAACAAGAATCTGCGTTCTTGGAGGCAATCTTGTTTTGAATTTTTTCTTGAATAGAAGGAACTACTACTATTTGCCACCTCAGAGCAGGTCCTGGCTTTGAGTTTTGTTTTATTTGGGCCATATAATGGAAGCCTTCTAGAGTAAACACCTTCTAGTTCTCTCTTAAAAGGTACCTTTTGTTTTGGTCTAGCTGAGCCCTGTGTGTGGGCCAGGTGCCCAGAGTCAGTTGTTGTCACAGGCTGTGCATCACCTCAGGTGTGGCCCAGAGTCAGCCATTGTCACAGGCTGTGCATCACCTCAGGTGCGGCCCAGAGTCAGCCATTGTCACAGGCTGTGTGTCACCTCAAATGTGGCCCAGAGTCAGCCGCTGTCACAGGCTGTGCATCACCTCAGGTGTGGCCCAGAGTTAGCCATTGTCACAGGCTGTGCATCACCTCAGGTGCGGCCCAGAGTCAGCCATTGTCACAGGCTGTGCGTCACCTCAGGTGCCCAGAGTCAGCCGCTGTCACAGGCTGTGTGTCACCTCAGGTGTGGCCCAGAGTCAGCTGCTGTCACAGGCTGTGTGTCACCTCAAATGTGGCCCAGAGTCAGCCGCTGTCATAGGCTGTGCATCACCTCAGGTGTGGCCCAGAGTCAGCCGCTGTCACAGGCTGTGCGTCACCTCAGGTGTGGCCCAGAGTCAGCCGCTGTCACAGGCTGTGCATCACCTCAGGTGTGGCCCAGAGTCAGCCATTGTCACAGACTGTGCATCACCTCAGGTGCAGCCCAGAGTCAGCCGCTGTCACAGGCTGTGCGTCACCTCAGGTGCCCAGAGTCAGCTGCCGTCACAGGCTGTGCGTCACCTCAGGTGTGGCCCAGAGTCAGCCACACCTGCTCCTCAGATGCCCAGAGTCAGCCATTGTCACAGGCTGTGCATCACCTCAGGTGCGGCCCAGAGTCAGCTGCTGTCACAGGCTGTGCATCATCTCAGGTGTGGTCCAGAGTCAGCCACTGTCACAGGCTGTGCGTCACCTCAGATGCGCAGAGTCAGCCGCTGTCACAGGCTGTGCATCACCTCAGGTGCGGTCCAATCTGTGTCCATTCCAGGGGAGTATAAATAGACTCTGGTGGAAACACCTCTGTTGGGGACGTTTTGGAGCCTCCGTTTTCTTAGTTGGCTGATGTGACCAAGTTCAGCCAGGAGGAGGAGAAGCTGCACGTCCGGGTGTTGGGCCCGCGGCGGCACCCCTGTCAGCACTCAGGGTTGGCTTTGGGGCTCTCTGTTGCCACACTTCAGGCAGAGGGACAGAGCTTGCATTGTATCTTGACCAAAGATTCTTGGATGGGGAGTCCTGGGTAACTGTGAACATCAATTTTCTAACTGAATCTCTAAGCAAAGTGATGAAAAGGATCTATAGAGAACCTGTGGGAAGCAGTTTCTGATTCCTGACTCTGGCTTCACAAAATAAAGCGTCATTACAGCGAGACCACGCAGCCAAGGTGCTTGTTCTTCTGGGCTGAGCTGAGTCACTCTTCTGTGTCTACCCAGAAAAGTGGTGGGACAGGGAAGCAGAGACAGGCTGGCAGGTGTAGTGTGGAGCCCGCAGCTAGAGCCTGCCTCACCACATCCTGCTAAAGTGCCGCCAGACTGCATTCTGGCCTGACTGAGCAGATGGGACCCCGAGAGACAGCTGCTTCTAGTCCCTGTGCCATGAGGAGCAGCCCGGCATGCTAAGCCCTGGCCTCCCTTTTCTTGTACCTTTCCTGGGCCACTGACAGGAGATGTGACTTAGGACCCAGCTGTTGGGAGGATGAACCCTCCTCTCTGATGCTTGGAGATGGGGCAGCAGGCAGTGGGCAACTGGGTGCTGGGTCACCTTCTGTCTGACCTTCTGCCCCACAACTCTTGCTTCCCAGGGTGCTGTCCTAGCTGGCACATGGCTCCAGCTCCGTTTCCTGGGGAACCTGATGAGAACTTCTTAGTTCTCGTTCTTGTTCTTCTTAGTTCTGCGTCTGTGAAGGAGAATCTACCTGTTTTGTACGTAGAGCTGTGAAGATCAAGTAATAACAGCATACATGACCACCTTGTACAGGATGAATGCTTAATGATGTGGGGCCCTTCTGGTCAGTTTTCCCCGTCATGAGAAGGTGTGGCAGAACAGAGTTGGTGAGGAGGGGCGTGGGGTCCAGGCGCTCCCTGCCTCTCCAGGGTGATAGTGGGACGGATGGCCAAGGAGTTTGTGGTTCAGAGGTGGAGCTTTGGCAGGGGCAGTTTTGTCCACGACTGTGCTGTAGGGAACATTTACTGTGTTTTCCTTTTAGAAAATTAACTAGGATGTTGATGCTGCTGTCTTCTAGTCCTGGCTCTGTGAGGCTTGCTCAGAAAGAGGTCACTTGCCCTCCTGGAATGATTAGGAAAATGTCTCTTCATTAAGTACGGGCAGAAATGGTGCCCCAAGTGACATGTGGATCTGAGCCCAGTCATGGGCACCCTGCGCTCATGGGGGAGGGGAGCGAGGCTGTCTCCTTCCTGTCTTTCTCCAGAAATCCCAGAACAGGGAGTTGTCAGCACATGGGTCTCCAGAGTGGAGGCGTGGGCCCTGTGTGTGCCTCAGGAGCCAGTGGGCTGGGGAAGAAAATACTTTTTTTTATCTTATTCTTTCAAAAATTCTGTTTTTGTTTAATTTCTGATATGTTATAAATATACTAGCTATGTGTATGTATATATATATATGTATATATATAAAATTTATAAATAAATGTACACAACTGGAGGCATAGTCCTGACGTCTTTTCAGAGGGTGCCCTGTGGCAGAGGCTGTGTCTCTCTGGCACCCCTGCTTGCCAGCCAGCAAGGCCTCTGTCCTTAGATGGCCATGCGATGATGATCTTGTCTCCCACCTGTCTGTGGCTCAGAAGGGCCCATCCCCCTCAGGCCAGAGCACAGCTGGGTAGTTGGAAATCTTTCATGTAGCGTTTTACAACAGGGGGTTGGGGAAGTGTATTAGGGTTGGCATCGTTTAAAAAATGGAAATAACAATGT
Organism: Galago senegalensis; assembly: GCA_963575145.1. Lineage (NCBI taxonomy): Eukaryota > Metazoa > Chordata > Mammalia > Primates > Galagidae > Galago > Galago senegalensis. The sequence continues at coordinate 15,081 of CAUYTI010151406.1, forward strand.
TTTCAAATTTTTGCTTACTGAAAAATCAAACTTAAGTAAATATAGGTATTATTTTTGTTAGAGGTTTTTTTTCTAGCATTGGCCTGTGTGTGGCCTCCTTATTCGTGGAGAGGAAGGTTGGAGATGAGATGTCTAGAAATCAAGAAAGTGCCTTGGACCCCTTTGGGGTTCATCACAAACCCCTCTGGGATTCTGGACCATGATACACAATTTTATAGGCTTTTCATTTGTAATCATATAACCACTGACAAAAAAAGAAGGAGGGCGTTGGTATTGAATGTAAGTTCAGGGAATGTGAAAATGGGACTGATTTTGTGATTTGCTGTCTGGATTCCTCCTGAGACAACTAAGTGTGTTATCTGAATGTGATGTTTCTTGGTATTGGGTGTTTGTAGCGCTCGAAAACCAAGTCAGTAAGTTATCTCTGTGACAGTGCTGGGCCCTCACATCTTTCCTTCTCTGCATTTGCAGGGATTAGAGCCTGTCCTCACCATGCCATGTTATTTATGCAGAAGTACTTTTAAGTAGCAGCCGGAAAAGCCATTCCTCTCCTTGTCTTACTTTAAGAGCCAGTTAATCTTTAAAGGGAAAAAAAAATAAAAAAGTCAGTTCACGAGAGCAGCTTTTGCCCATAACAGATAGTTAAATCTCAATCTGTATTTTGCTATATGTTTAGTTTCCATGCAGAAAATAAAGTAATTTATCATTTTGTAATTATTTAGCACACATACAGGATTATTTCTCACAAAATTAAAATACTTTATCAGCATGTATCACTACTACTAAAAAATGTCAAAACTTTTCTGTCTGACGAATATTATTAAATATTAACCCAGAGAGGTGTAGGGTTATGTATTACTACGAAAGGAATGATGAGTCAAAAAAACCAAACCAAACCAAAAAGCAACCAGGGAAACCTTGGTCCGCTGACTTGCATCTGGCCCTAATTTTTGTTGTGTGTTCAAAGGTGTGTAGAAATCTCCTGGTGGCTGCTTGTTTAGGATGTTACTGGGTGTATACTTTATTACATGGTAAAAAAAAATAATTCTGCCAATCCAAACAGACAGGTGATCCACACGGACTTTGAACCTGTCAGGAGCAGGGCAGGAGGGAAGGCCTCAGAAAGACGGCACACAAGCCGCTCGCACAGGCAGCTGGGAGGGAGGTGGGGCCTGGCCTCCCTGCCCATCCTTCTTCTCTCCTCCGGGCACATCCGGTGTCCTGTCCATGCCAGTGTCCCTCATGCCACTGCTGGGTGTCTGTGGTGGTTCTGGCAGAGTTTTGTGTTCTCCCATCCACTCTCTGCGCACGTGTGCTTTGGACCTTTGGACTGAGGTAAGTGCTGTTCTGGGGCTGCAAGTCACTGGCCTCACCTCCACCTCCACCTGTGTCCTTGCTGGAGCAAAGGTGAGGCTTGTTCGCCTCCAGCCCCTTCCAAGGGAGCCTTCTGCCCTAAACCTCTCAGTGGTCTCAGTGGTGGCTGGGGTCAGCATCTTGGTACCTGCCCCTGCTCTGAGCTTCTCTAGAACCTGGGTCTTTTGGTTGTCTTCTGTGTTTGCTGAGCTGTTCAGCCCCTGACCCCTCTTCCTCAGGTCTTTGAAGTAGGGCAGAGACACAAATGCACACTAGCCTTGGGAAACTGCCCTGGAACTGAGCAAGGTAGGCATGGGATTGTTAGAGGGCTGGGGACTCGGGAAAAAAAAAAAAAACCCAACAAATATAAAGAGAGAAAGTGCCCTGTGTTTCTGCTGTGAGGTCCTCTCTGGTGGTCAGGTGTCAGAAGTGCTGATGCAGGGTATCAGGCACTGGGGGGACTTGGAGTTGTGATGTCATAGAAGTAAGAGCCTGACTGGCCTGCTGGGGCATCAGCTGCCTTCTGGACACTCTGGGACTAGGAGGAAGCTGAGGCTTGACGTCTAAGCTCCTTCAAGTCCCACAGTTAAAAGCTGGCATTTATTCACAGAGCATTTCACCTGGCTATGAAGTTAGTCTCACATACACACGTGTGACAGAGAACAGCACCCCGAGACCTGGGTCCCCTGCAACACAGCATACCCCGACTGCTCTGCTGTGATGCCACCAACTTAATATGTCCTCTTAAAAACTCTTGGTTCATTTGCCTCACATATTAGGGACTGCTTTTGTATCATACTGTATTTTGTTTTGCCCTAACCCTGACATAGCACCTCCTCACGCCCCTGTCCATGCGTGGGTGTGTCCTGCCAGCCCCCCGAGGAGGGGCTGCTTCTGAGTTACTTCTGCTTCTGTGACACATGCCTCTCTGCACACACCTGCCATTTGATCCTGTGATTCTGCATCTAGAGGCTGTGATTTGGACAGGGCGAGCCAGTTAAGCTCAGACAGACTCCGGCTGGGGTCCAGGTGCCCTCTGTCCCCATTATGGTGCCTTTTGACAGTTCTAAGTTAGTTTCGTTGTCTGTGAAAGTGAGGTGACAGCACCTCCGCTGTGGGCTGCCATGAGAATGGGTTGAGACACTGTACCTCGGGCCCAGCTCATAGCTAGCGTTCCATCACTGTTAGTCACCTGCTTGCCTGTTTGAGACGGGACACACTCCCTGTGTCAACTACTTGTGTATAAGAATCATTACAAAATGTTTGGTAGTTGCCAAGAAGGTGTTCAGTGACAGGATTGTGTCACTATCAGCAGTACAACCCAACAAAACCAGTCTGGCCGGTTTCCTGTCCCAGGCCTTGCTGGGCAGCCCTTGAACTTACAGTGAGGCTGGCTGGCCCTGAAACCGGGAGCCAGGCAGCCACACCTGGGAGCTCTCTGTCCTTATAATATTGGAGTTTCGGCCAAAAGCACTGAGGCGTGGGTTCCACGCTTACCACCAAAGTGGGGGCCTCCAACTCACTGCATGAAAATAAATATTTTTTCGCCCATGAAGAAGTTATAAATGCCACTGTGAACACATTTTCTCAGCATGTCTCTGTCATTGGCCCCTTTAAACCTTAATCCTTCAGCCTCCAAGTAGTCTGTTGTCCTGACAAAGTCTTGACCACATGGCTAGTCTGAGCTCAGGGCAGGCTGTGCTCCCTTGTGTGGGTGCTGCAGCAACCCAGGCCCTGGTGCAGACCAGAACTCATGGCTGGATTTGCAGGATCCTCGGGGACCTGCTCTGCCTTTCTATTTTGTTGCCCAGATGGTAAAGTGACTTTTATTTTTATTTATTTTTATTTTTTTGAGACAGAGCCTCAAGCTGTCCCCCTGGGTAGAGTGCTGTGGCATCACAGCTCACAGCAACCTCCAACTCCTGGGTTCAAGTGAGTCTCCTGCCTCCACTTCCCAAGTAGCTAGGATCACAGGTGGCCCGCCACAACGCCTGGCTATTTTTTAGTTGCAGTCATTGTTGTTTGGCAGGCCCAGGCTGGATTCGAACCTGCCACCTTAAGTGTATGTGGCTGGCACCTTAGCCACTTGAGCCACAGGTGCCGAGCCGGTGGTAAGGTTACTTAAAGACCCTGCCTGCACACAGGCAATTGGTCCCTGGGTGCTGACCACAGCATAGGGATCTAACGGTGCTGGGCAGTTGGCATGTCCACCTGGGCTCTCAGTTGTCCTCCAAGCTGCCCTTCCACCCCCCTCCCTGTCTCCGTGTAGGACACCCCCACCACAGGTATCAACACAGCAGATTCCTGGAGTTGGGAGTGGCTACTGCCCTCTCTGTGCCAGTTTTTATGGCCTTGGCTCTCAGCTCTCACAAGCTCGTTTCCAGGCTCCTGAAATGCTTGTCCGATTTCCTTAATCCAGCCAGTTCTCACCCACCCTCCACGTTGCTGCCAAAAGTATAATTTTTGAGACACACCCCTCTGACCTTTTATCCCCTGCTGAGGGCCATCCATTTGCTGCCTCTCCTCACAGCCACCTCCTTTTATTGATTGATTGATTGAGACGGAGTCTCACTTTGTCACCCTTGGTAGTGTGCTGTGGTGCCACAGCTCATGGCAACCTCAAACTCTTAGCCTCAAGCGATTCTGTTGTCTCAGCCTCCCTAGTAGCTGGGGCTACAGGTGCTCACCGCAATGCCTGGCTATTTTTTTTGCCATCATTGTTGTTTAGCAGACCTGTGTTAGGTTTGAACCCACTTGCCCTGGAGCATGTGGCCAGTGCCTTAACCTCTGAGCACAGGCACCTAGCCCCATGTGCCTTTAGTGGTGGTGCCAGGCCTCTCCTTCCCAGTCTCACTGACCGCAGTGCGCTCACAGGGCCCTGGTCTGGACACACCTCTGGCCCCTTTTCCCCAGTGCAGCACAGACCAGTTCATAGCAGGACCCTCTCCCAAGGCTGCCCTATGGGTTTGGGGAAACTTCTGGTGACCTGGTGGGGACTCCATGCTCCTTGCGCTACTGTGACTAGTAGGAATGCCCCAGTGTGTTCTGACACCCTATGTGCCAGGTCTCAGCAACACGTCAGGCCTGCCTGCGTTGGTGTGGAAGGCAGGGCTCATCCACGTCCTGCCCGGGGCTCCCTTTCCCCTGCACACCAGGTCCTCTCTCCTGACATCTGTTCTTAGGCTCTTTGGCAGACTGGCCAGGTGCCTCTGTGCCCTGAGTGTCCTCCTGCAGGGTGTCAGGCACTCTTCTCAGCTCTGTTGTGTGAGGCCTGCTGTGAGGCAGGGCGAGCCACTGCTTATCCTGCATCTGTCTTTACCTCCCCATTCTTCACCCTGTGTTCCTGAGCTTGCACTTGGCAGCTCCTGAGCAGTGGCCCTGGGGCAGACTGGCCACTCGCTGCTGCTAGAGTGTAGGCATGTCTACAATACACCCTGTCACCTAAACTGCTTGGACTTTTTCTCCCTAGCTTCCGTGTGATGGTGAGTAGGAGCTTGTCACTCACAGTGCCCTCTTGTTTCATGGGCACAGTGACCTGGCTGTGCCCTCTGCACTTCCCTAGCCTGGCTGCCTGTGAGTGTCCCTTCCTAATGGGGCATCTGCCCAAATGTCTCAGACCCATGAAACTGCCCACCCAGTCCTACTGTCCTGCTCTCTCTTCAGCTTGTGACTTCATTTGACTCTTTCTTCCTTGAAACTTCCCCTCCTGGCCTCCTTGGCCAGGGGCACTTTCCTCATTTTTCTGCTGCTTTCTCAGTCTCCTTTCAAGAAATGATGGCGTGGTGAAAGGGAAGCCTGCAGGGCTACTGTTCGGAGGACCCTCAGGAGGGCCACCTGGTGGAGGTTTCTTTGCACACACAGCTTGGTGCAGAGGAGCTGTGCTGGGTACATGGCAGCATGTGCAGGTGTCCTAGGGCAGGAGGGCAGGCAGTGTATCAGGATTCTCTCCAGGGAGGATGGCTGGAGGCGTGGAAGGAGAGGCAGGCCGGGTTGCCTGGGTGTGGATGGGATTTGAACCCACCTCTTCACACTCTAGAGAAGTCGTGGCTCAGTGCAGGTGAGATCTTGTTATTGTCCTGTCTGGCGTCCTCCATGGCTCTGAGGCCCAGGCTCTGCTGCTGGTCCCTGTACCCTTTCCACGGCTGCCCTTCTGCCCACCCCACACCCCCTGTGACGTCCCTGCAACCCCAGTTCTTGATACATCCTGTGCCCGCTCCCTCTTCTCTTCACACAGGTCCACCCTCTGTGCCTGTCCTGTTCTTCAACACTTAGCTCAGCCATGGCCTAGGGGTCATCCCCTGAGGCCACCACCCCTCTTCCTGATCCAGAAAGCTTGTGCTCTCCTCTCCAGCTCCCAGGGTGTTCTGTGTGAGCCTTTCTTGCAAGCAGAAGCTATGTTGTTGGCAGCACTGACTTGCCTGTGTTCCCTCCCCGCAGTGCACCTGCGCCGTGAGCACCACCCTCATCTGTGGGTGGTCAGAATGTGTCCCAGAGACTGACCACAGAAGCAGCCAATGTCTCTGAGCGGTGAAGGAATGCAGAAAAGTTAGTCTTTCTCCCTTTTCATTTTCAGTGCAGTTCTATAAATAAGTTACGTGAGATCGATTTTGTAATTTGTTTTAGATGTTCAAAACCACTATAGTACGTAATTTTAACCATTAGTTAAGTGCACACTTTTAAATAATAACATGTTTATCGTTTATTAATTTTTAGAGTAGTAAATTATAACTATCTTAAGTAAAGTGCTGCTTCTAGTTATAAAAAATAGATTTCAAAAATAGCCATCTTATTTCCAAGAAACTAATTTTAAAATTAGTGGATAAGTACATTATTACAGGTAAATAAATAACGTGTTCCCTTTGTTATGACAAATATACAGTGTCCTGAGAGCTTAATTTTAACATTTATTTCCATTAATCAAAAAAATTTTCTCATTATCAGTCTTTTCTTTCAGTCTCAATAGGAATTGAGAAAGGAAGTTTCATAAAATTAAAGTGTATTTGCAGTGGTTTTGTCAGTGTATCTGTTTTTCTTTTGATCAGGTTATTTTGCTAAACATTAAAGTCACTCTAGTTTCTTTTCTTACATATTTTGTGTGATTAATGCCAAATATTACTAGTGGTTCTTAAAAAACATAATTTTAACTGAAGTATATTTTATCTGTACATCTTAGAGGTGTGTGTATATTTTATAGATTTGTCTGTGGAATCCTAGAGTGAATAACTTGTTCTCAAAGCTTTTTCAACATAAACATTAGGCTCATAAACCTCCTTTCTTGTGAAGAATGAATCTTTCTTGGGTCATTATGAAAGTTTTGAGATACACAAAAATCAAGAAAAGTAAAATCTGTATGGGTTGAAGCAAACGAAGCCCTCCCAGCAACACTGATGAGCCAGGCAAGTTGGAACTTGCACAGGTGAAATCAGAAAGGATACTCAGCTGTGTTTCTTGGAAGTGAAAAAAATGGACCATAACAAAGTCTGTCTCAAGCAACGTATGTATATTGCTTGGCAAAATTTAGTATTACGAATATATAGTTTAACTTCCTACTTTATAAAGTCGTGTGGCGCTGTGTACAGTTCAGTCCTGCCCCACCGTGCTGTGCCCTCTACTCTCTGCAGCTGCTCCGTCTTTCATCCTTGGTCAGGCTAAACCAGGGGAGCGCTCCCTGTCTGCCTGTACCATTTGGTCTCTTGTCTGTAACAGCTTCTACGACGTTGAACCTTGGTGTGGCATTAGTTTTACTGAGGGAAGAAGAAGCTGCTGGAAACTGTCAAAGAGCATGTTCTTTTTCAGCATGTGGCTAGGGACATAGTTCACTATTCCACACCATGTCCTCACCATGAGTGAGGGTTGTAGGATGCTGATCCTCCTGGGCTCTGACGTCCTTTATCTGGAGACATGTGGGCTTTGAATGTGGCATTGCATCTCGTGTTTGCTAGGACTGCGGAAAGCTCAGTTTGTCTGTGACTCTGCATGGACAACAGACAGCGATTTGGCATCATGCCCCGGCCTTACCTGGACGGTCCAGACTCTGTCTTCTGGGCTTCCCTGCTCCATGTTACCATCGTGTCTGTGTTATACAGAATGCGTGAATGAAGAAGGGAAATCAGAGAAGGAAATTTTAACTCTATTCTGATGCTGTGTGCAAAGTCCTGTGTCTAGAAGGTGTGGCAATCACTCACTTTAGGCAGTACCTCGGGAAAGCAGGCTGTCACACGGGAAATGCATTTGAGTCAAACAATATAGTGAGGGAATAAACCTGCTCGTCAGAACCAGTGTCATCATTTAACAGCTGGAGATCCCCATCGAGTCTCACGGCATCTCCAGGCTTCCATTTCACTAGAACACTGGCCCTCTTCCCCTGGGATCGCTGGGAGCACAGAACACACACAGCCATGTGAGGCTGGGTCACGCGCACGGGAGGTCCGTGCTGCCGGGACGAGTCCATGCTGCCGTTCCCACCCGTCTCCATGGGAGTTTTCCATGAGGTCCTGGCTTCTAAGTAAAAGCCCAGACCCATGCTGGTGTGGTCATTGCCTTTTTGTTGCATTCTAAAATTGGACACTGCTTGAAGGACCCTGACAGTGGGCTTTCCCGACACACAAAGGTGTGCTGGTGACCCTGAACACTAGCTTTTAAGTGATCCTGGGAACAGAGTGTTTGGAGCGGGCTTCTACAGGGAATTTGGTGGCAGACCCTTTGTGCCTTGACTTGGGGCCTTTACTTAGTGCTCCAAAGTGCACATAGGTTGAGAACGCTCATTTGTTGTTTGTCATCTAAAGTAGTTAGGGCAATATGACAGAGTCAATTTAAAGGACTGGAGTCTTGTATGTGCCGGGAACTCTCCATCTTTGTGCTTGGCACTAGTGTGCAGCTGGCGTGATGGTGTGACCTGAGATTCTGGGGTCTCGCAAACAAGGAGTAAAAGCAGCCACCAGACCTGTGGGGGAGAGAGGGCTATGTGTGGGCCCTGAGTCCAGGCTGCTGGGCATGGAGAACCAGCCACACACGCACAAGGTGGGCGTCTTGCTCTGCGTGGAGCCGGGGTAGCGAGAAGGGCCAGGCTTGTGTCGTGCCTGGCCAGCCTTCATTGCCCCTGTGTCTGTCCTGGGATGATTCTGCCCACTGGGGTGTGTGGTCATCAGAATGCTGGGAGTTAACACACACCTCGTGTGGCTCACTGCAGGCGATGGTTCATGGAGAGTCCCTCTCCTATCCACCACAGGACTTGACACCCATTGTTTTTGCCAGTAGCTAGTGGTCTTGGCTGGAGGATCTATCAGCAAAGCTGCTGGTCACCCCTAGCACATGCTCAGTCTGCTTGTTTGTTCTCTTTCACAGGTGACCCCACAGCTGGCCAAAACTTCCACCCATGTTCCTCCAGTCTCCTGGAAAGGAAGACCCCCTCCCACCCATGGGCAGACATGCCCTGAGGATAAGGGTGGTGGTCTCCCGATAAACGTGGGAGATCCCGGTGGTGTCATTTCATATCATTTCCATAGCCTAGTCACAGTTACCTTGTAAAGAGGAGATACAGGAATGCATGGCTGTTCCCCAAGTCCACACAAATCAGCTGAATGTTACTGTACAGCCTTCCGTGATGTCCCGGGCACCATTTCCTCACGACAGCTATCTGAGGTAGTTAGAATTATTTCTCTTTTAATTACACTGTGTATTTTAAATGTTTATTTTTAGGCAGAGGAATTTGGAATATTCTAAATCACAGAGTCAGAAACAGAATAAAATATTCAGATTGATTCAGGCTTCACATGGATCCTGTGAGTTAGTTTCTTTTAAGAAACATATGGTTGGCTAACAGCTTGAACTGACTACAAAGTACTTAATTAAGCGGGAGGGATATGTAGAGATTGAAGTATGGTATAGGGTGTGCATTTTTAAATACTGTTAGAGCTTTTAAATATTGACTGATGACTGATGAACACTCAATCAACTGCACTTATGGAGCCCTATCCTAGGTTGGAGGAAGATCATGGGGCCAATTGGTGGCCCCGCTTTTTAGGGCAGGATGGTAGAGATCACTCCATCTTGGCTGATGGACTCACAGAGACCCAAAAGGCCACTTTGCAGAGAATTGCCAGCAGTCAGCAGTTCTGGACTCTGATTTAGGAGAGTGGAGGGGAGAGTGACTACGTGAATACCTCAAACAAGATGGCAAGGTTGGGAATGGGGAGAGTATGTGTCAGCGATATTAGAATGTCATTTGAAGCTTGGTTTAGTTCAAGTTCAAGATAAGATGTTGAAGGTATTTTTTATTTGTTTGTTACAAGTGAATAGCGTATTTTCCCTTCTATCCAGGTTTGCATGTTACACCCATAGTACAGATAATACCTAATTCTGCACTGGAGGGTTTACCCTCTATGAAGTCAGGCCGTTAAGTTCTCAATCTCATCCTAGAAAAAGTGCCACCTGCCTCACTGCTGAGTGCCACCATGGTTTCCTTCGAGGTGCTTCCCTGGGAAGCTATGCATTCACACCAGCGCCTAGTCCGCTCCTCACAGCACTTTTTCTAGGATGAGTTCATGAACTAAATTGTCCCTTGACCTTGTAGGTCATATACCTCCTGGGCTTTCTTTTTGTTAAAAAATTCAGTCACGGTCTTGCCTCATCTACTAATATTCCTCAGCATCAGCCATAAAAATGAAAGGGCGGCAATCACTGTGTGCCCACACAGTGCGACGCACAGCAATCATTGTGCCCTGAAAAGAGCACATGGAAGCTGTTTGTGGTGTGTTGCCTTTTGTGTGAGAAATAAGAGAAAAGAAGATGGAACACACATTTGCTTTCTTTTGTAGAAACAAAAATGAAAACAAAACTAGAAGGATGGAATGGGTAGGAATGAGGGTGTCTCCATAAAAATAGGCCTGGGACTTCCCTGAATATGCCTCATTAGATAATTTTGATTTGGAACCACAGTATTTTACATATTCAGAGAACAAAATAGGATCAAAATGAAAAAAGGAAATTATAAACTTGAAAATGAATAGAAACAATAAACCTAACTGCCTTAAGTTGATGACACTACCACCCAGAATAAAGACTTAATTCTGAAAATTTCGAATAGTTTTCTGACCTTATATCTTTAGCAGAACATATTTCAAAGACAAAAGAAATGGCAAGAACTGTTGAGATTTATCTGGTGCAATTGTAGTTAATAGTGATCTTGATTCTAACTGTCAAATTATTTTTCAGGGACTGTAGGATAGTACAGAAGACTAAATTACACTGATGATGTTGGGAAGTGACGTTTTAACTGTGGAGAAGGGCTGCAAGCAGTATGAATTCTCTCTCTCAGTACACACACACACACACACACACACACACACACCCACACCCACAGCAAGGACACGTTTCTCACTGTAATTCCCACAGGGTCTTTGGAGAAGTGGCTGATTCCGGGTCTGGAGGAAGATGTGCCTGGGGCTCGTTGTGCCAGGAACTGAGACAGTGTTCAGAGGCCTGTGGGGGTGTAAAACAGGCCTGAGAGCTGGGTTGCAGGGCGTTCTGCTGGCAAGAGTAAGCATAGTAATAGATCATAATGTATTAAATGGAAAGATTTTGGAGTGTGCAGTGTTCTCAGATAAAGAGGAGAGAGAAAGAAGGAATATCAGTTCAATAAATGCATATGAAATAATGCACTTAAAAAATCACCATTTTGCAACCTTGACCTAGGCAAGAACCACGTTCGGATGCTAAAATCACTGGGTGGAGGAATGTTGGAGAATTGAGTATTACGCATTCTCAAGTATCATCCCACAGATTATCTAATACTTACAAAAGGAAAAAGCCGTAACATTACTGTGACACAGTCCTCAGGCCAGCTTAAGCTAGTGCTGTAACTCACCCCTCCAGCTTTGAAGCAGCCCGGCCACGTGTGCCTCCTTGTGTAATGCGATGAGAAATTATCTGTCCTGCATAGGAGCATTTTTGCCAAAAAAAGCTTTTAATCTGAATTGAATGATAAGAAACAATTGAACAAATTGAGAACATTCCTTAAAACAACTGTAGTGAAGACAAAACTCAGTTTCATGATCCTAAAAGTCGTGTGGAATTACTCATACAAGAGACCCAGACCAGCTACAACAGTCTTGAAAAAGAGGAACACTGGAGGACTCATACTTCCTGATTTCAGAACTTACTGTAAAGCCACAGTAACTAAGAAAGCGTGGTACAAGCGTGAGGATAGACTTAGAACAGAGCTGAAAGTCCAGAAGTAAACCTTTACATTTATGGTTGGTTGATTTTCTTCAAGGGTGCAAGTCCACTCAAAGGGGAAAGAGTAGCCTTTTTTTTTTGAGACAGAGCCTCAAGCTGTCCCCCTGGGTAGAGTGCCGTGGCATTACAGCTCACAGCAACCTCCAACTCCTGGGCTCAAGCGAGTCTCCTGCCTCAGCCTCCCAAGTAGCTGGGACCACAGGCGCCCGC
>CAUYTI010151408.1:0-23258 GCA_963575145.1 Galago senegalensis
CAGGGCACACTCAGGTGCACACTCACTCAGACTGGGACCGCATGGGTATGCCAGCTCACCTGCCGTCCATCACAGGGCACACTCAGGTGCACACTGACTCAGACTGGGACTGTTTGGGCATACCAGCTCACCTGCCATCCATCACAGGGCACACTTAGGTGCACACTGACTCAGACTGGACTGTATGGGTATGCCAGCTCACCTGCCGTCCATCACAGGGCACACTCACTCAGACTGGGACTGTGCCGGTAGGTATGGCACCTCACCTGACGTGCACAGCTTTCGGACATGAGTGGAAACCAGAGTACTTGGAGAAAACTCACGCACATGTGAGAACACACAAACTCTCCACACAGGCAGTGACCTCAGCTGGGAATTGATTTTTCTTTTTCTTTCTACTTCCCCTCATCAATGTTTTATGAAATGATGTTGAACAAAACTGTTATTCAGAGACCTGTCGTACTTCATACCTCCTCAGATTTTCCCTAAAGTTATTTTCCTGTCCCAGAATCCCACCTGGCATACACGTCCATTTTATGGTCACATCTGCTGCCTCGTGGTTGTGACAGTTTGTGAGACCTCCCTTGTGATTGACCTTGACAGTTTGGGGAGTCACGGCCAGGTGTTCTGTAGACTGTCTTTCCATGGAGATTGGTCTGATGCCCTTCTTGTGATTAGTCCAGAGTTCCAGGCTTTGGGGAGAAGGACCATGTAGGTAGAGAGTCATTCTCATTATATCAAGGCAAGAGCAGGACTGTCAGAATGCCTCGTCTCTGTTAGCGCTGGCCTTGGCTACCTGGCTGAGATAGGGTTTGCCAGCTTTCTCCCCTGTGAAGATTCTCTTCCCTTAACTGTGCTCTTGGGAAGGAAGTTGCTTTGTGTCCCCTACAGTTCAGGAAAAGGGGAGTTAAACTCCACCTCCTTGAATGTAGAGTATTCCCGGAAGTCATTTGGAATCCTTCTGTTCATGAGACTTTTCGCTTCTCCTTATGTCTATCTTATCTAGCTGTTAAATTGTTTTGTGTATCAGTGTGGATTTAGGGATATTTATTTTATATTGTGGATTATAATCCAGTACAGCTTTCTTTTGTTGCTCAAATTGTTCTGCTATGGCTCTTGGTAACTAGATTTATTTTTATTTTTAAAACATTGTTTATTATTTTTTTGAGACAGAGTTTTACTCTGTCACCCTGGGTAGAATGCTGTAACATCATCATAGCTCATAGCAACCTGAAACTCTGGGGCTCAAGAGCTCCTCTTGTCTCAGTTTTTCTATTTTTAGTAGATACGAGTCGCACTCTTGTTCAGGCTGGTCTTGAACTCCTGAGCTCAAGCAATCCACCTGCCTCGGCCTCCCAGAGTGCTGGGATTACAGGTGTGAGGCATCTTTTGGCTATTGATAACTCTTTTATTTTGTAAATAAAGGCATATTTGGCTACAATTTTCCACTTTCCCTATGCATGGTGGCTTTAAGGGCGATCTTTGGAATACCCTACAGAACCAGGCATTTCTCCAAGGAGCCCTGGTTCCTTTTCTTGGAGAGGGTTATTAGTAATCAAGATCTGGGTGCTAGGTGTGTTTGGTGCTGCGAGTGTATTATAGGGCAGCTGTTTTTATTATCCCATTTTTACAGAGGCAGAATAGGACATCCCACATGACGGTGCTGATGAAGGGAGACAGTGGGGGTGGTTGGGTTGCACTGTGGACTTCAGACATAGGGACATGGCTTCTTGGGTAGTTCCCCTTCCATTCCTCTGCAAGGTGCAGAGTGCTGGCTTTTTCCTTCTCACTGACCCTTTTAACAGGGCGGCTTATTTGCCTATGCGCTCCGAGTCATTCATCTAAGGGCAAGGTGTAAAGTTTCTATTAACACTCTGATGGGAGAAGTTACTGATTGATTCACCACATCATTCTTTTTGTTTTTGGTAGTTGCCAAGCAGGCGTAGAAATAAAACATGACATATTAAAGAGCATTGTATATTGTTGGTAGCAATGAGAATAGATGCAGAATTCTCTGCAAGATTGTCAGTAAGATACAGTGTTATAGGAGTGTTTAATGGATTTAATGGGCTCCTACTCTTCTTTCGGCCCACGTAGCAATTGCTGTGGGGACCTGCCTAATTTATTAAAACTAGATCCATTGCCTCATTTTTACATTTTCGTTTTTATTGAACACATAAATATTGCCACGAATAAAGAAATGTAAGCTTTCCTCAAGGAATTCTTTCTAAGGGAAAAATTTCAACTCTGTCATATACTACTTTTATCATTTTTGCCGTCATCAATCAGTGCTTTTAAGAAGTGGAAGCTTGTAGCTTTTACTGGTTGTCATGGTCAAGGACCGAGATATCTGTATAATCCTAATTTAATATATTGAAGCGAAATTTCAAGATACAGTGGAACTGTTATGAAAGCAGAGAGTGTAACCGCCCGCCCCTACTATAGTTAAATTCTATTTTACCGTGGGCTTCGTATTCTCAGGGAAGTTGGAGTGAGTTTATAGTTGTCTCAGTTTTGTTGCTCTCCTGTTATCTGAGACAGGATGGCCTTAGATCAAGCTGCTATGAATGATCTTATCCTGCCTGTCCTCCTTCCCCAACACATATTTAGTCATCAGTAAATGTATTTCTTCGAAGCGTTTGAATGCATTAGTTCTTGATGTTTTAGATGGTTGGATCCGTCAAATAATAAGGGTCTTAAATTTATTTTTCTCTGATCATGAGTAAGATAATTAGAAAAGCTTGAGTAGTGCTAGACTCTTGTTTCATCCAGTCTTTCAAGTTGAAGACCTAATGAAAAAATAATATCTCTGGAAGATTTATTTTGGTTAGTTACTTAGAACTTATGTATGGAATATGTTTTACCTTTTTTTTTGGCTGGGGTCGGGTTTGAACCTGCCAGCTCCTATATGTGGGGCCAGTGCCCTGCTCCTTGAGCCACAGGTGCCACCCAATTTTCCCTTTCTTGAATCCCCTGCCTCCCATATTTAGATGATCTTCTGAAGGATCCTGACTAATCTTTGCTGCTTTCTTAAATCTCTTTGACTAGGTTTCTTCTTACTTTGTGGTGTCTCCTGGGTTAGCTGGGTGCTATTATGCAAGGGCTTCTGACCCATAGAGAGTCTCTGTGCTGTTTTAATTTGTGCCTCAGTTAATGCTTTTCTCAGATTCATTTAGATGCTTTATGAGTTCTGTTCCCTGAAGCATAGATCTCATCTGTTTGATTGAATGACACATCGCAAATATTTAATGTTACATATTTATGAAGGCCTTCCGAATTATTTTATTACCCTTTTGGACATACTTATCGGGTTTTACTAAATTAATGTTAAGACTTGGTGATCCATTAAGTCTTTCAGTCAGTTCAAACTCAGACTGTAACTAGGAGGAATTCTTTACAGCTCTGACTCTAGTGATGTTCATAGTACTTGAATTAAAGTGAAACAATGGATTTCCTAATTTTTTTTGCAGTTTTTGGCCGGGGCTGGGTTTGAACCCACCACCTCCGGCATGTGGGGCCAGCGCCCTACTCCTTTGAGCCACAGGTGCTGCCCGATTTGCTAATTCTTAATAGTCTGTGGGACATTCTGGCCTTTTATATCATTGTTAAGGAGGAAAACCTGGAATGCTGCCTCAGCAGAGAGAAATGCTACCAGGTCAGATATGTTTTCAGGGTTGGGTCCTCATGCTAAGTGCACTTGAGACCTTATCGTTTAAGAATTAGCCAGTAGATAACCTCATTCTTAATATGTAAGTTGTGACTAAACTGCATACATTACAGAAAGTATTAATAATAGCGAACACTTACATAGCACTTATTTTTCTTAATGCAAAACACATTATGTTTCATGTACACCTTATGCACACAGCTTGAAGATAATTTTACATAATGTTTTTTAACAATTTTGCTCATAAAACAAAGTTTTGACTGTGATGTGTCACATGAGGACAGGTGTGGAATTTTCCACTTGTGGCACCTTGCTGATGCTCAAAAAGTTTTGGATTTTGGACATTTTGGTTTTTGTATTTTCAGGTTAGGTGCTGTGTACTTCAATGGCTACAAAATGAAGCAAGGCCTCTGATGCCAAGGTAAAGGTTATGGACTTGAAGTGAAATGGGAAGCCATTGAAGTACATAGCACTTATTTAGCATATATATATGTGTATATATGTTCTTTATGTTTATAATCTTCACTTTGTAGCCCAAGTTAAGGGACCAGGGGTTTATGTCCCTTGCCTATGTTCACACAGTAATGTATGGAGGTAAGATTGGACCGAGGCATTCTGACTTGAGAGATTGCTGTGAAAATTTCCTATCCTACCTGGAGCATCTCCACTCTACGTTTTAAGGCTGTATCTTTGCCTTTGGATATCTTATCATTGAGTTAAGCTGTGGATATTGGTGATGAAGAAAGTTCGGTTGCTGCAGTCAATTGAAGTGTTCAAGTCCCTACCTCCCATCAGAGTCTTAGCCCTGCTTTCACAGTGCTTGCTTCTGAGGCTCAGTGTCTTAGCAGGAATGATCAGTCTGACCCATTATATAAATACTTATTAATCGCATTCTGTGTGTAGTGTCCCAGCTGAGGGACAGTAATCACGAAAAGGCGGATGTGATACTGGATGGCACAAGACATTTTTTTCGAATGCTTCCAGAATGAATACTTCATGAGGAACTGTACTACAGAGCACACGTATGGTTCAACATAGCGTGGGGGTCAGAGATGGTAGAGAATTAGGGCATTGTTTTTGGGGGGAAGTTCCTTCAGAGCTAAGATGCGAAGGAGATGGCATATCTGTCAGATATATTTTGGGGTGAATTATATCAGCAGAGTGCTAAGGAGAAAAAGTGAGCTCAAGTAGTTGAATGTGGCTGTCAGGAATGATGTGTATATGAGGCCACATAATTTTGGAGTTATGGTTCGGGGCTATCTTGTAGATTTTATTTAATGCCTCTTGGTTATAGCAATGCAAGTGGAAAAGAAGGGGTTGGATTGAGAGTCCTCTTGGGTAGAACCTATAGGACTTAACGACTGATAGAATGGGAAAGATCTGAGTGGACGATTGGTCTGGGATGATGATGGACTTTTGAGTCACAGACACTGGAGAAGGCAGATAAAAGTTAGAAAAGCTGGATTTCACTTTGGTCCAGTTTACTGTGGCAAGAAATTATTATGATACTTGGTAAGAACATTTTTGACTACCTCAGCTTTTGAGAAACTGGTTTATACGACTTAACATTACATGTAGGATATGTGTTTGAGAAGGGACAACTCCCTAAAGGAATCATGGATAAAATGCCTGTTAACAGCGGCAGCTTTACTGTGTAATATATTCAATGTGTGTACATGAGGTATTCCAAGACCTTTTTAGCCAGTCTTAAGCTGCTTGAAAATGGAAAGAGGCGAATTTGTAGGCATGCTGATGTTGGCACTGACTTTGTAGTACTGGAAGTCCATTCTTTACTTAAACTGTTCTCCCATGAAGGTGAGTCTGCAGTTTCTGGAATCTCTGTGGCCAGGTCAGGACTGCAGATGTTCAGTGCAACCACTGGGGGCACCCGTCTTCAGGTGCGATGGGTGGTCTGCCTTGCACAGTGTGGGATTCCTTAAACAGGAGGCACGGGGACATTTTTTTCCTTCCTCATAGATGCTGTCCACAGTGGCATAAATCCTGCCTGCTTTGGATGAGTACGGAATCCTTGGCATTTGGCATTGTGCCTGGTATATTGTAGACTTGAAAAAATCTAAGTGAAGTGGTGATAAATTATTCCCATAATCTGTGGCTCCTACATCTCTCCTGTTCATTAGGACTCCATGATTTACACATCTTAAACTGGCAGATACAGTTTTGAGAGAAACGGTGTTCTGATGGCCATTTCGTAGGGAAAATTTGAATGAAGGGTACTATCTATGTGATTTACCACTTACATATTTTAATACATTAAAACTATAGTTGAATTATTTAAGGCACTATTTTATATCAATTTTTTTAATGCTAGCTCATGGGTACAAAGTTTGAAGCATTACAGGACGGCGCTCTGTGTGTGTCAGGTAGCAGTGTAATGTGGTCAGCTTTTCCATCTTTGTCACTGTCACCTTGAGTCCCATGATTACATCCACGCTGAGGCTAAAGATGTCTGTAGAATTGTAATTGTAGTGAGCTTTTGAAAGGTATTATCAGTACTTTAGTTTTTATTTTCCTCCATTTCCAGAAGTAATCCTTCTTTCAGTCAATCTTTGATAAGGTCAAAGCACAGCAATGCCATTATTTGTTTTTTAATATTTACAGAATTATTTTGATATAGCATTTTCCAGGTATAATGTTAGAAGGATAAGGGAATCCAAAGATCTATTTAGACCAGCCTGGTAGACAGACCAACAGATTAAAATTAAAATATGAAGATAATTGTTAACTGAAAAACCAGAAGGAAAGAAAATAATAGCACTTAAATAAAATGGTATATTAATTTAAAATGAAATCATTAGTTTTTGAGAAATGTTTCTAGGCAAGCACGAATGCAAAGTGAATTGCTAACTGTATGTTTAAAAAATAGTATCTATTTCAGGTTAATGTTTTTTACTAGTCACAGATGTTCAAATTGTAATAACATAAATCATTTTTTCCTAGGATGTTACTGACCCTCAGTTTTACAGTTTTAATCTGAGGTATATAATTAGTGTGAACAAATTTAATAACATTTCCAAAAGTGTATTTCAAAAAGCAGTTTAAAAGAAACATTGAACTTTTAAAGTCAAACATAACAGCCTTTCTTACATAAGTTGACAAGAGTCAGCTTATTTTAACTGAACATCTCTTGGCCCTTAAGTTGAAAATGACTTTAGTAAAAATTTTTCCCCAGGGTTCAGACTTTTAATGTTGTGAACCTTAGGTTTATATCACCCTTATTTTTTTGGAGACAGAGTCTCAAGCTGTTGCCCTGGGTGGAGTGCTGTGGCATCATAGCTCACAGCAACCTTAAACTCTTGGGCTCAAACGATCCTCTTGCCTCAGTTTTTCTGTTTTTTTAGTAGAGATGTGGGTCTCGCTTTTGCTCAGGCTGGTCTTGAACTTGTGAGCTCAGGCAGTCCGCCTGCCTCGGCCTCCCAGAGTGCTGGGATGACAGGCATGAAGCACTGTGCCCGGCCTCACGTGGCCATTTTATGCTAGTCGTATATAATCACTTATTTTGTGAATGGAGCAGTGACTGACAACTACATTTGCTTTCATGGAGAGCTTGACCGTGGTATGTGGACCAGCTGCAGATGCTCCTGAGTCTTCTCCATGTGGAAGCCAACTGCACTTCCTCTTTTGTCGTGTACTGATTTTGTGTTAGACGACAAGGCTGTGAATTCCTTAGGTCAGTGGTTACATCAGTTTATATCTATAGCCCTAGCATGTAGAGCAATGCCAGGCAACTTGGCTTAATGAATGTTGGTTGTATTAAGACATGACGTAATAAATGTATGTATATCTAGTGAATGGTGTTTGCAAAAAAAATTATTTTCAAATAATTGTGATTTTACAGGAATCCCCCATTTCTCATCCCCCAAGTACAGGGCAATCCCTTATCCCCTCATTACCATTTTCCCCAGTCGTAACGTCTCTCATGGCTGTAGTAGGGTATCATGAGCCATGAGAGCCAAGTGATTAACATTGGTACAGTCCACAGATCAGATTTCACTGGTTTTATATGTACTCATTTGTGTGTGGATGTGTGTATAAGTTTTATGCAATTTTGGCATATGTATTTGTGGGACCACCACCAAAATCAAAATTCAGATCTTGTATATGTGGGGTTCCATCCCCACAGAGCTTTCTTTTGCTATTCTTTTATAATGTGCCCCTTCTTCCCCATGACAAGGTAATAGTCCTGCCCTTGTGATTTGCATTAGCTTGTGCATTTCTGGCATGTAAGAGAATTATGTTCCCACTCATTAAAAGGCAGAAGCAGTGATTGCATCTGTGACCATTTCCCAGTCCATAGAGCATCCTTCATCCACGATCACCTAAGACATTTTCAGTTTTTTAAAGATTATCTTAATCTTGGCCTACTCAAACTTCAGAACTGTCAACATTATCTTAATGGATTAAGATTATTCTAGATTATTCCATTAACCAGAACTTAGAAACCACATACTGTATTCATTATCCAGAGAATGCATCAAATCGCGAACCTAAATACAATGCTGAAAATTAGGTTCAGTAGTATTAATGAGTTGAACATTGACAAGTGCATCTTGGGAAATGATCATATGAGTAAAAATATTGCAGGCTCGCAGGCAGTGGATTGAAGTGTTGAGCAGGTTTTAATCACCGTGACTGTGTATGTCTTGTGCATAATCGAGGCTGTGAAGATGGATACGTGCAGGAGACTTAGGGGCGTCTAAACGCATGGCCGTGTGTTGTAGGAAATGCATCGTTTGCATGAGAACATAGCAGGGTGGGTTGCAATACAACCATCTGTATTTATGTAAGTTATATAATCAAGGTGGAAACTTTTGATATAGAAGGGAAGACGTGGATGTGTATGGAAGTTTTTCCCTTAGGAAATAGTTCAGATTTTTGAAAAAGAAAATCTTTCATTCTTATGTCACAAAGATAAAAACAGACAACATGCCAAAGTCTGTAGTTGGGTTATAAATGCATCAAAATGAGACCTTGTTGGCGTGGGCGAGGAGGCACTGTCTTTACAAACTCTTCCCTCACTTTTTTCCTTGTGTTGGAAGATCAGGTAATGGGAGCTTGTTGGGAATTTCATCACTGGGAGAGAAAGGACCCTCCCTGTTGATGCTGCTGCTTTCGTTTTCTTCCTAAACTGCCTCCTTCTGTCCCACCATGGAGCTCCTCTTAGGGCAGAAGCTAGCAAGAAAAACCTGTTTTACAAAGAAAAGCCTTTAGGCAACATTGCTCGCACCTCTTCCCCCACCTAGTCCTTACAATAGGAAAAGCTTTGCCACCTCCTCAGGTTTGAGAGCCTCACCCTGGTCTGGGAACACTGTGTCCCTGGGTCCTGTTCACCTGTGTGTGTGTGTGTGTGTGTGCATTGTGAGTGGATCTGGGGGCCTGTGGGTGGGCTTGGGGACGACCAGTCTGGGTGAGCATCAGGTAAACCCTTTAAAAATAACTTGTTTTTCATTTTTTAGAACACAGTCTCCCTGTTCCAGTTGATTAACAATCAGTTTTTAACTCTTAGAGTAGGTATTGTGGGAAGTTAAAAAAAAGCCTGTATCTTTGAGGAGCTGATAATCTCTTGAGAGGATTTATGTACAAGTGGGAGAAAAGCACTTACCAGTAATACAAAATAATAGGTCATGCCATATTTTGGTAGGGAGAGAATGCATCATTACACTTGGAAGTGGTCAGGGGGAAATGTGATCACAGAGGGAACTTAGGGCTGGGATGGTTCACAGGAGCTGATGAACACTGGACTTGTAGATGGGAGTGTTCTGAAGCTGGAGCTGGGGCGGGGCCGTATCTTTTAGTTGTAGTTGAGGGCTTCCCCTATGAATCCCTGTCTAATATTAACATCATGGATAGTAAAATTTAAAAATGTTTATAAAAACTCTTTGAACTGCAAAGCCCTATGTAGGTTTTAATTATTAGTATTTGACTACCAGTCTCAGTAATCAAGTTGTTTTTTGTTTTGTATACAATTTATTTATTTATTTTTTGTATACAATTTAAATCTGAAGGGCGTTAGTACTTGACTACCAGACTCAGTAATCAAGTTGTTTGTTTTGTATACAATTTATTTTTTTTATACAATTTAAATCTGAAGGGCGTTTGAAAAAATACTGGTATTTTGCCCATTTTTAAGAACATGAAGTGATACCAAAACAATTCAGTGAAGCACATCTTTTCAGGATGAGAAATATCTGTTCCTTTCAGCCCATCAGAAAAGAATGTTTAAAATAACTATGGTGCCTTTCAACTAGGGGTGGGGAACCTTTTCATGTTGGAAGGCCACATCAAATAAGGCTGCATTCAAGAAATTTCAATTAGATATACCTAAAGATAGGTATAAATTATTTTATAAAAATCCAAAAAATGAAAATTATGTGTTATTTTAAAGGTAAGCTACTAATGACTTTGTTGTGTCTGTTTTGTTGGAGAGCATTTTTGAATATTGCCTGCAGCGCCCACGTCCACACTGTCAGTTGATCCTTTAGATAAGTATCAGTCAGTTGTGCCCTTTTGGGTGTCTTGATTTGGGTTAGGTCTCAGGATGTGGATTCCTAGCAATATGTGGTTGAAAAGCAAGAAAGCATCTTTTGGGGATGGTACTGAAGGCATAGGTATATTGCATTTTTTCTGTATTTCAGTTGGATCTTAGCATCAGTGGCTCAATCGATTCCATTGGCATTTCTTTAGGTGTCTTGGTGATGTGAACTAGGTGAGGCTGAAATGTTAATAGGAGTGTGATGTCATGATTCTAGAAGTCAGCCTTCACTGTGTGCAGCAGTTAATAGGTCTGGAATAGCTGCTGTTCTTCAGATGATTTGCATATACCATTCTGCTCATCCATGATCTTTGCTAAAGGGAGACAATGTTCACCTGAAATTTCTTTTTGAAGAAGTATTTTGAAAAAAGATGGCTTTTTTGGGAATGCTTTGATTTTTTTTTTTTTTTTTTTTTTGCTACCTATCATATATAGACTTAGGGATTACCTTGCCAAGAGATATTCAAGTCATTTTGATTTGATGGGATATCACACAGAAAATCTGCATTTCTATAGAAATCCTCTTTCAATAATTCACATTAGCAATAGCCAAGACCCTCTGTTTAGCTTGGATAGGGAAAATGCTCATTGGCTATTTGGAAGTTCAGCTTTAACATGTTATGAAACTTACAGTGCTCTGTTGGGTGCTCTGTTGCATTTGTATGAATATATAGATAACAATACTGGTAACTTGTTGCAAAGTGTCACTCAAAATAGTAGCTTTAACAGAGATTTGCTGCTGCAAGGTAAGATGAAAAGAAATGAAAGCATCTACATCTATTCATACTTTTTTTTATGAAACTCTTCATGTTTTCCTGTCATGGAAGGTGCACCATCTGTACATAACATACTCAATAAATTTACCAAATTCAGTCCAATTGGCAACATTTATCTTGGAAGTTGTGGAAGATATCTAGTCCCTGTGTTCTGTTTCTAAACTGCTCAAAGCGAGCAACTCTTTGTAGCAAAGAAAATCTTTTGTTAGGACTGACTGAAATATAAAACCTGTACCTAGTCAGTAGTATCTGTTGTTGATCTAAAGTGGTTGAATAATAGTGTGTATTTTTCTTTTGAAATATTATATGAAGTTCTGTTAAGTTGAAGGCTAATTCATATTGCTGATCATTTATGATCTTGAAAGAGATAGTTCTTTGTACTTTGAAATGCTATCAGGGTCTGAGCATCCTACAGCTTTGACAATACATTCTTCCAGAATTTCAACATGTCAGAATGGCTTCCCTCTTTTCCTGAATTTATAAGCTACTTATGAGTTGCTATAGTGGCATTTTTTTTCTAGGTCTTACTGCTACTTAAACGAATTGTCTTTACTTTTGCTCTTCATTTTTTAATTTCTGCAATACAACCTTTTGTGCCTCCACCTCTGATTTAAAATATTTGCGTGTTGGGGTTGTTTGGCAGGAGGGAGGGCATGAGGCGGGATCTCACCTGATGTGCACTTTGTGAGGGTGTATAACACGCCCCTTGGTTGAGGGGCTCTTCTACAAATGAAACTTTATTCTGGAAGTGAGAATAATATAACCTAAAAATTGTACCCTCATATTAATTTGAAAAAATTAATAAATAAAATATTAGGGTTCCTTATGAGTGTTATAATGCTAATAAGCATTGAATTTCTTTATTATTGATATTATAATATCACAAAGCAAACAAATTATCATATCTTTAGCAGAAACAAGATAATACTGCAATTCCCAATCCTCATTAAAAACCTCTTTTCTTCCTTCAGCGTCCTCTGGGACATGATAGGCTTTTAAGCAGACAAAATTTTAAAAAATGCTGCCGAGCTGTGCAACTATTCACCAATTCCACTTCGGACAGAAGCCCTGTGTACCATTGTCAAAAGCTGTCAACAGACTGGCAGGGCAGCCTTGACCCCCATAAACTCTCACCAACCAGCCTGGTGTGGTAGTGGTGTCAGCAGGGGAAGTTAGAACCAAACCCTGAGCGGAGCTGCTGTTAGTCCAGCCCTTAAGGCTTATTAGTGTTATGATTGTGCTGATCAATCTGGGGGGATTATTTTGTTGAAATTTAATTTTACTCTTTGAGATGTTAGCTATGTTTATTTAAAAATAACTATAAAAGTTAAGCAAAATGTATTAAAAGGATTTGTTCTATAAAAATTTATTCTTGTCAAAAAGCTACACCTAAGAACCTAGAAGGTCTTATGGGGCCGTAAGTCTGCAGGTTCCCCACCAACTGTCTTCCGCTTTTCTAAGATTTTGCGAAAGAAAGATTGATTACTTCCAGTGAAGGGCTGTGTAATATCAGTTTTGTCTTTGGCTTCACTTAGACCTTACATTTTTTGTTTTTAGAAAAACAAATGCAAACAAAAGAGAACAATACCTAAACTTTCCTTCCTTCCTCCCTTCTGTTTAAACATAGTTATTGAATACTTACTAAGATGCCATCTATCTCCTGCAGTGGGGATCAAAAATAATCATCATCCCTACTATGGTTTAGATGATCAAATTAATATAAATGCCATCAGCCCTCCATATCTGCAGGATCCATATCCTTGAATTCAACGAAAACACAAATTGAAAATTAAAATAAATTTATTAACAAAATAAAATAAATTTTAAAATATATAACAATTGTTTACATAGCATTTTCATTTTATTCTGTGTTATAAGTAATCTAGAGATGATGTGAAGTGTATGGAAAGATATGCATAAGTTCATGCAAACCCTGCATGCTGCCATGTCATAGGAGGGGCTCGAGCATCTGAAGATTTTGATGTGGGTTAGGGATCCTGGAGCCAATGTTCAGGGACAGTGCTAGGGGATGACTGTGTATATATTGCTTCCAACTGAGAGGTGCTGTAGAATAAAGGGAAAGATTCCAGGGTTTTTACAACAGGGAACTGGTGGGGCAATATTCCCACGAAGTAATATTTGAGAGCAGATAGGAAGTAAGTTATGGGATAAACAGGCCTGGAAAGAAGAACAGAGGTGTATGGATTGGGATAAAAATGCACTGGTAAAAGTAGTGAAAATACTAAGCCAGTGTACACGATGGGCCTTTTTATGGTGTTCTGCTGTGGAAACTTAGATAAATCTTCTTCTATAGAATCCCAATATAGTGGCCTTATGCTTGGTGTGACCCAAGATATTCTCAGAAAAAGTATTCTAATATTTCAGAAACATCTCTCTAGTACTTTGAGTCATAAAAACTGAACCAGAGGAATGTACAAAGGTTCCAAAGTAAGTTTAAGTGAATATTTTTACAAATCTGGAATGCGGAAGAAATTTCTAAAGAGTTTCTCCAAATCCAGAAATTATAAATCGGAAACAGATTGATACATTTGACAACATAAAAATCAAACATACCTTTATAATAAAAATTTTGTAAATTTAAGTGCTAAACTAACTTGGAGAAAACATTCACAATATGCAACAGTAAAAAGTAGTATTTTCTTTATGAAGAAATCTGTTAACTAGAGCAAGGCAGCTGCCCAGTATAAAGATGGAAAATGATTTTAACAGAGATTTCACATATATGTGACCAACAGATGAATTGATGTTTTATCTCACTGGTAGTCCAAGAAATGGAAATTAAAGCAGAACAGTACCATTTTTCTGCTGTCAGATTGGATAAGATTAGAAAGGTGTTCGTACCACGTGTCCGGAGGGAGGGCGTGGTCTATGTGTGCAGATGCCTGTGTGCACTGATGAAGTGTGTGTAAATGTATACTTTTCTATATGCATAAACATTTAAAATGTGATTACTCTTTGACCTGAAATATTATATACTTCTAGGAATTTCTTTCAAAAAATATGACTATGAGTATGTGCAAAAATATAGGTGCAGTTATGCTCATTAGATTATTATAGTTAAAACCTGAAGTAATCAAAATGTCCAATAGGGGTGATAGTTACATATAGCCCATTGATAGAAGAAATACTAGACTGTTGTTTAAAAACACTGTAAGGAAGTCTATGAAGTTTGTCAAATACTATTTCTTAATGTGTTTTCTTCCCTTATGTCAAGGGTATACATACAGTAGGCGACATAGTAAACATTTGCATATGTTACTTTGTTGAATTTTTTCATGTTGACTATTTCATTTAACAACAGCAACATTTCTGTATGCAAATAGTACTGGCGGAATGTGATGGCTTATATGTGTTCTCCTAGCGTTGTGGGAAGCCCATTACATGATTCAGGAGATTGCACTGAGCCTGAGTAAGAATGATGTCCCATCTTCACTAAAAATAGAAAAATTAGCTAGGCATTGTGATGGGTGCCTTCAGTCCCAAGGTATCAGGAGGCTGAGGCTGACGACTTGAGCCCAGGAGTTGGAGGTTGCGGTGAGGTATGATGACACCACTGTATGCCTGGGGCAAAAGAGCAAGGTTCTGTCTCCAAAAGAGCAAAAGCACTGTTTGTATATTAACAGAAATATCAAGGTCCTGATAATCCCAGGTCCCATCAATAAGAAGTGTGAAGCCGGGATTTAAGGAACTGCTTCTAGAATTCGTACATTTGTATACCTGAGTATATATATGAAAGGGCATATACCAAATACAGTATCTATTCTATGTCAGTTATTTGCCGTCAGTATTTGATTTTAACTGCCTTATTTATTTTTTTATGTATTGTCCGAAAGTTTCAGCATATGCATCCATGGTACTCATCTGACGAGAAAATTAAAACTGTAATTTTTATTTCAGCTTTTAGGGTTTATATTATGTGATTACGATTTTTAGAAGGCCTGGCAGCACGAGTTTTAATTTGTACTCAATGTACGGCAAATTTTACTTCAAGAGGAAAAGATGAAGAAGAGTGGATCATTAGCATATTTAGTTGGTGTTTTTAATAACACCCATGGGATGTTATTAGGAAGTTATGAAGTAATGTTTGCTGAGTACCTTTTAGGGAAAACACAAAGAAATGGGGGTTTGAAAGCATCAAACTAATGAAACATTTAATACATATCAGCTTAAAATGTTTAATACTTTTTGTAAAATCAACAAAGAGAATAAATTTACATAAAGGTAATTTTATTTTTATTGATCAGCCGTCCAGTAGTTGCTGAGTGCCAAGCCTTGCCAGGAGCCAAGAAGAAGTCTAAGACGCGGAGTTAAGGATCTTGTTGTGGACACAGCTTCGGGAAGAGGTAATGCGTATTTAAGATAGCGTGTGATCAGGCGGCAGATTGTCATGTTCAGGTGAAAGTACAGGAGTAGGCTTGGAGTGTTGAGGGCAGGGCTGTGTAGACGATGGATGAGGTTGAATAGTACTCGTGAAATGGAGACGGTAGTGGAGATCGTGGTGTGGAGTGGATGGTGCATGCTGGATGGCTGTGGCTGAAGGTGGAGCGCAGTGTGCACACAGCAGCCTGGCAGGCAGCGGAAGCAGGGATGGCAGAGGGGGAACGGGCCGTCAGTAGTGTTGCCTGGTGGGCGTGGAGCCTCACCTCTCCATCATCAGCACGGTGAGGCCTGATGACGGAGAGCTGCCATCAGGAAGCATTTCTGTAGAAAGTGTCCCAGATAGGTTTTAGAAAGTGTTCCAAGACCAACCATGAGGCTCAGTCACATTAGTTTGCTACTCCTCTTCGGTTTCTGTAGAAATCTTCGGGAGGGTCCTGTAATCAAGTTTGTGCCTAGCCGATTTGGAATTTCCTGTTACATATCCTAGCTTCTATTTTCTGTTTTCAGACTGTATTTTTGTAGTATGTTAACAGCATGCTGTGGCTATTACACGTGAAATAATGAACCTGTTTCATCTGAGCAGGCCTGTGAACTTGTAAATAGAGTTTTTAATTAAGAAACTCTGCCTTTGATGAGGCTTGGGACATCATTTCTTTTAGATTCCCACCTCAGTAAAGGAGTTTCTTTTCTTTTTTTTGGAGATGGAGTCTCCCTCAGTTGCCCTGGGTAGAGTGCCATAGCATCATAGCTCATAGCAACTTCAAACTCTTGGGTTTGAGCAATCCTCTTGCCTCATCCTTCTGAGTAACTGGTACTACAGGTGTCCCCACTATGCCTGGCTAGTTTTCTATTTTTAGTACAGAAGGGTCTCACTCTTGCTCACGCTGGTCTGGGACTCCTGAGCTCAAGCAATCCCTTGGCCTCCTAGAGAGTAAGTAGGATTACAGGTGAGAGCCATCGCGCCTGGCCAGGGATTCCTTTTATAATGATCCCTGAAGGAGATTATTCCTAATTATTTGCCTAAAATGAAGAGACAAAGGAAAATGAAGACTGGATTGGTTACTTAGCCCACTATTTAAAGTTGCCTATTTCATCTGTTGAAATACGTAGTTTTAGCTGAATGGAAATTGAAAAGCATGCTCTTATTTTCTAGAAGATTGTACTTGTTGGAAAGCAGTTATGTGGAACACTAAATTATTACTTAAATAATCTAATCTTTGAAATAATTTTATCTTTTAATCTCTGTAACATGGAAAAATAGATCATGGTAGTAACCATTTTGTTATTTGAGACACTGTTTTAGAAGGCATTTCTTATAGATGGAAGAAAGTTGTGTCTGTGACTCTGCAGGCAGCATGTTAAGGATATGTGCAAAAAATTCTGGTTTGGTAAAAGATCAAATTTCTTTAATAATACTTAAATCACATTCATTGTTTTTATTAATAAAGTAGTATCTTCCTCAAGAGCCAGGTTACTACTGGTAACATATACCTCCTCTAAATAAAATAAAAGGGACCTGTTATGATAGTTTCTATAAACCTAAAATTAAGATTTATTTAATTCTTTGTATCCGAGATTGCCCTCTGCCAAGATAGCTTATATAATTTACTTGATAGTCAGCGTACAGCATATGGAAAGCACAACTGGTTAATTTAGAACAAAGCAAAGGATAGTCTATTCATTGAGAATAAATCTAATGTGTAAATCCATCCTAAACATAAGAAATTATTGGAACGGATTTTAAATCACATGTAAAACCAGTAGTATTGCTGGAGGAGAATTAGTCAAGGAAGGCATTAGAGAGAAAGGAAGCCAGAATTTCCAGCGTGTAGTGGGAGGATGGGTGGATCAAGGAAGGTGCCCATGTAGAAGGAATAGCAAATACAGGGTGTCCCGTAAGTCACCCACAAAGTCACCATACATAGGGAAATGGGAAATGTAGCTAAATATATCTTTATCAAGTTTTACAAAATATGCACAAAACATTCTTTATGGCTTGGCCACCTCTTTGTAAAATTTGGTAATGAATATTTTAAAATGTAGATTCAACTACAATTTCCCATTTGCCCTCCGTATGGTGACTTTAGGGGCAACTTTTGGGACTCCAAGCCTGTAGTTGGAGTCTGTGAACCCACTGAGTCTTGGGCTGTTTTCCTAATATTTATAGAATTCTTGGATATAGCACAGTGCCTTACACATATTTGTACTCAGTTATTTTTAAGCTGGGGATGGTGTTTCACACCTATAATCCTAGCGCTTCTGGGAGGCTGAAGTGGGAAAGTTGCTTGAGGTCAGGAGTTCAAGGTTATAACGTGAATTACGATTGGGCCACTGCACTCCAGCCTGAGAGACCCAGCAAGACCTTGTCTATAAAAAAAAAGTACATATATTTTAATATAGTGCCTTGAACATAGTATAACAAGTAGAGAGTAGACTTTTTATCAATTTTCAGTACAGAGTTATAATTTAAAATTGAGTTTAGGATTAGACAGATCATAGTTGAAGTCTTGGCTTACCCACTTGCTTTCATCTCTGTGCTGTTAGTCACAGTCCTTATCCTAAATTACAATTCCTCGTCTGCAAGGTGGTATATCCAGAGTTCCTTTGTCAAAATTTGATTTTAAGGAGATAGATCTTGCAAAGGCGTTTAGCACTTTACTATCTCAAACATTACCCTTAAATAAGAGAGAGAGAGAAACAGGGCAGAATACTACTTCTCTGGGGTACCTTCCTAAATAAACGTGCTCTTGGTCTGCTATAGGCCTCTGAGAAGTGATGCTAATTGGCTTGAATATTATTTGTGGCACATAATTATTTTCTCTTGGAAGGGGGCCACATTGGGAAAGAGTGTGGGAGGTGAACAGAGGACAAGAAGGTTTTGTACTGCAACAGTAGAGCTGTTCAGACTGCCTCTTCTGGGTATTTAAACATTTACTTAAGTCCCATCTTATGGTAGGGTGAGATACTCTTTCTCTAGTAAAAGAAGTTGGTGTTTAACAGGAGCGAATGTTGACGTGAACAAAGATAGAGCTTTTTTTTCTTTTTTTGAGACAGAGTCTCCCTGTGTTGCCCTCAGTAGAGTGTTGTGGCATCACAGCTCACAGCAACCTCCAACTCAGCCTTCCCAGTAGTTGGAACTACAAGCACCTGCCACAATGCCCAGCTAATTTTTCTAGCTGCCCTGGGCTGGGTTTGAACCCTCCAGCCTTGGTGTATGTGGTCGGCACTCTACCCACTGAGCTATGGGTGCTGCCCTTTCTTGTTTTTTTAGACGCTCACTCTGTTGCTCTGGTAGAGTGCCGTGGCATCATCATAGCTCACAGAAACTGTAGTCCCTTGGACTCCCGAGATCCTCTTGCCTCAGTCTCCCCAGTAGCTGAGACTAC
Organism: Galago senegalensis; assembly: GCA_963575145.1. Classification (NCBI taxonomy): domain Eukaryota; kingdom Metazoa; phylum Chordata; class Mammalia; order Primates; family Galagidae; genus Galago; species Galago senegalensis. The sequence goes on from CAUYTI010151408.1 coordinate 18,781, forward strand.
AGGTGCTCACAATGATGCCCAGCTAATTTTTCTATTTTTAGAAGAGTTGGAGGTTTCATTCTTGCTCAGTCTGGTCTTGAACTTGTGAGCTCAAGCAGTCCACTTGCTTTGGCCTCCCAAAGTGAAGCATCACAGGCATGAGCCACCGCACCCACAGTTAGAGCTGGACTGAGGGAGAGCAGAAGAGGGGTGGTAACGTGGGAGGAAGCCTGGTGGTGGCGGGCAGGGTGCTCTGCTCCTTGCAGCTGCTTTTCTGACCCTTCCTTTGGCTTATCCCTGGGAGGTGGTCCTTGTAGCCTCCATGGGCTCTGTTCTTGGTAATCTTCTCTTTTGTTTTCTTCTAGTGAGCATTCTAGAAAAAGTGAAAGCAAGACATGTTGTCTCCTTCCCCACTTCCCAGCCATGAGAGATCTGGGTATCTATGCAAAGTTTATTTTAGGCCTAGATGTTCAGATCTCTGGGGGTATTTTGACTTCTATGTTTGGCTGTCAGTTTACTCAGAAAATCGAGAAAAGTAGTCACTTGAAATATTTTTTAATGTACGATATGACAATCTCCTGTGGCATTTTATGGAGAAAATTTACACACTTGTTAGAAAATACAGAATTTCAAATAACTTAGAGCTGTTGGTGGGTGAATCGGCTCTGCTTGGGGCAGCAACTCTTTCCTTAACTACCTGCCTCGCGTGGTGCCCTGGCTTTGCACTTAACCATAGCCTCGAGGTGAGCTCTGATAAACAGTGTTCTTAGGAGATAAATTTATGAAACACAACTCATAGTGAACCAGACATTTATCTTAGGAAGGGAGCTAACTGCCTAGGAGGCCCTTAGAAGGTGGTGTTTATGTAAGAAAGCAAAATCCTTCCTAGAGGCCAGACTTATCCTTGAGTATAGACAGAAGGAGGCATGTGCTTAAAAATGCATGGGAACCAACTGTATAAGAGTAGTACGGGGTGCCCTGGATGCCTAAACCCTTTAAATACTTACATTAGAAATCATGATGACTTAGACACCGGAGGAAAAAAAAGTGAACATGTATCTGATCCAGTATATTCTACCACATTTTTTCTGGTATAGTTAATTAAGTCTGATCTAAAAAGCAATAAAGATAAAGAAACATGACTTTATGTTTTTATGATCACAAAGATAGAACTTCAGTTTAGTTGAAAATACTTACTAGGAGACATGTTGAAAATTAAATAGATGACCAGTCCTGGTGAAGTTTTCTTTTTCTTTTCTTTTTTTTTTTTTTTGAGACAGAGCCTCAACCTGTTGTCCTGGATACAGTGCCGTGGCATCACAGCTCACAGCAACCTCCAACTCCTGGGCTTAAGCGATTCTCTGGCCTCAGCCTCAGCTGGGACCACAGGCGCCTGCCACAACGCCTGGCTATTTTTGGATTGTAGTTGTCATTGTTGTTTGACAGGCCCGGGCTGGATTCAAACCCACCAGTTCTGTTGCATGTGGCTGGCGCCTTAGCCGCTTAAACTACAGGCACTGAGCCGGGTGAAATTTTCTTATAATAGTTTCACCTTTCTTCCATTTTAAGAGCAAATTAAAAATAACTGAAGAAAAGCGAAAAATAAAAATCTAGTGGGGTTATATAAAGAAATAGCAATAAAAATATTTGTTTTATATGGTTTATAAAAGTTTTTTGGGGTAAAGATTTAGTTCTAGCATTTATTATTGATATCCTCCATGTAACCTTGGACGAGTTATATTTTCTACTTGAGCTTCAGTTTCCTCATCTATAAAATGCAGTTACCAAAAGTACCTACTTGGTAGTGTTGTCCTAAAAAATATGTAAACAGGAACTACATAAAACATTTGGCAGGGCATATGGAAGTTAGTGATAATTGCAACCCCCCCTTATTTTTATATATCACAAATTATTGCTTGTTATTTCTCTAGAGCTTTGCAATTAGTCACGCCACGTATGCCCCTTTAAAAAAAATCAAAAATGCTTTTCCACTTTTTACTTCTTCGTATAAGCTTATGAAATGATGTAATTCCTTTGTCTTCTTTCTCTCACACATTGTGACTCTCTGCAGTACCTAGCCAAGGGCTTCGTAAAATCCTATTAACAGAAACGTGTTAAAACTGGAAGCATTTTCCACGCAGGAGCCACACTTACCGTATTATTTATCAGATTAAGAGAAATTCTCGATACAACTATATTCATTTTTATAAAGCCTTTTAGTAAACACTGTTAATTTGAAATCTCTATTAACATTTTAAACTAATATTTGGAAATACATTTGCAAAATATATACAGAATATATAATGTATCTAGAAGTTCTTAGAAAACCATTTTGAAATTATGCCGGTAATGCATATTAAGATAGGAAAAAAATCCCTATTCAAACCACCACATTACATGTATTCAACAACAGTCCCTGTGTAGTACGTGTATGCTCATTTTTCTTCATCAGCAGGTCATTTAAAGTTAATATTGTATAACAAGCTCTTTCCCCATTTTTCTTAAATATAGTTTATAATGGCAATATACTAGTCTACTACGGTTTTTAAGCCATAATTAAATCAGCCATTTCCTTATAATTATTTACAATTTTTAAGGTATGAGTGGTGTTTCTTTAGAGTCCCCCTCCCCTTTTTAAAAATAAGGTTAGTGCAGGAATGTCATCACTGGGTCCAAGAAAGACAATCAACTTTTTTTTTTTTTTGACTCTTGAAAGGAATTCTCATAGTTGGTGCTGCCAGAGACACCATGAATAAGGTCCTTTATACCACTGTCTACCAGTGGGTATAATAGTTATTAAACTGGCTAACGTAACTGGTGTTAAGGGATACCTTATTTCTTTACAAGGGACAACATGATTGTGGACACATACTTAATTTTGCATCAAAGTCTCGTGTCCTATTGTGAAATAATCTGGAATTAGTACCATTACAGTAAAGCTCACATTCTTAGAGCTAATTTAAAGAAAAACTATTCCATGTAATTTGTTGCCTTTTTGTGATAAATTTGTGTGTTCACAATTGAAATGAGTTATAGGAAAATTTTCAAGTTTTTGAAGTTTGTAAAAAAAGCCAAAAGTCTTTAAAAATGCATTTCCAGCCTCTAGATGCGAATACTGATTACTTGACTTAATGTGACATTTACTTTAAACTCTATCTGAAGCCCAAGTAACTATATTTAGAATTGGGAACCTCTCTTTGGGTTTTACAAATAGCCTTAGAGGAATCTTTATGTTCAGTGCTACTATTAGAGCCAGCTACACACTGCCTGCCTTCTTAGCTTGGCGCCTTTGACCTCTGTGCAGGACAGGTCCTGGTACCTTAAAAACATGTATTTGTATCACTGGCTCCTCCCCTTCACTCCTAAGATGGAAGCAGGCAGGTGGAATGAATTGACTTAAAAGGGTGGAGCAGTTTCTTTGAGCTGTGTCATGAGATGATAAAAGGGCAGAAGGGACCATGTGAGGACTAAAGAGAAAATAAGGTGATTAGGGAGGAAGACCTGAAAACATGCAAGGGATTAGGTTTGCTTTGAGTTCTCTTTGCCTTCCCATTTCTTCACAAATGTCTCTGTAAACTGTGAAGATAGGCCATCCCCTCGGTTTATGGGTAAGTCATTGTGTATTTCTGGTCAGACGAATTCTGCCTCTCCTTCCCTTTGCCCTTCTCTATGCTGCTTCTTTATTCTATTTTTAAAAAGAGCACTGACTAGCTTGCTGGTTCTTTCTGCCCTGCTGTTGCTGCAGCCTCAGCCCTGCACTTTCCCACCATGTGAATTTGCACTTCAGTGGCACCATTTCCTGTTAAAACCAAAGCAGGCCCCTTGGTTATTCACACAGGAAAGGGCCCAAAAAGCTGTGTCAGGACACATGACTTCATTGAGGGAGGAGCTGATCAACCTGGTTCACAAACATAACTTATGGCCTCCTGTGGGTCCACATGCTAGGGAAATTTAAAGATCGATGTAACCAGATTTTAGAACACAAGTTACAGGTTACAGTTGGTGGTGTTCAGATTCACCTGGATAGAAATCAAGGTGAATGGTACTGACATTGGAGTTTGTCAGGTGTGTTTTTTTTTCTTTTTGATAGTGTTGTGCCCAGCCCCGGGGGTCGCTCACTTAAAGACTATTTACAAGCACAGGTTGATGCAAAGAGTAAGAGGTTGGTTTATTGCCGACGCGTCAGGGTTCTTTCAGCCGCTAGGGAAGGAACCCCGAGAGGCTGTTATAGGCTGCTTATAAAGCTACACGCGGGTAGGGTGAGGGTGATAAGGGCATGAGGCAGTTTGTGATTGGGAGATTTAAGGCTCGCAGAGTTGCTGGGCATTTTTTGCTTGAGAAATTTCTTAAAGCGGTTACTTTCGGCCCTGGTATGTGAAAGTAGGGAGGGGCTGAGAACTGCCTCCAGGTCTTAGGGCCCGATATGCGGTTGGGAGTGCATGAGAAAATAGGGAGGGGCTGGGAACGTGTGTGGGAAAGTGTCTATTGTCCTTGATCTA
>CAUYTI010151414.1:0-25719 GCA_963575145.1 Galago senegalensis
ACAGGCACCCGCCACAACGCCCGGCTATTTTTTGGTTGCAGCCATCATTGTTGTTTGGCGGGTCCGGGCTGGGGATTCGAACCCGCCACCTTAGGTGTACGTGGCTGGCACCTTAGCTGGTTGAGCTATAGGCGCCGAGCCAGTAGCACTTGTTTTTATATAGAAGGGGACTTAATTTTATCAAACGCTTTGTATTCATTTTCTCTTAGTTTTTTGTTTTGTTTTGTTTTGTTTTTTTGCAGTTTTTGGCCGGGGCTGGGTTTGAACCCGCCACCTCTGGCATATGGGGCCAGCGCCCTACTCCTTTGAACCACAGGCACCGCCCTTCACTTTCTCTTTGAATTTGTACCAGCCATAGCAGAAATGGAATTCCTTTAAAGCTGGCATGTTTTCTTTAGAATATAAGCAGAACAAAACCTTGGAATGTTAAACAGAAAGAAGAAAAGAAAACTAGACATTATCTTACTATTTATATATAACCCTATTAATATTTCGGTTTGTATGGTTTTGGCTAGTATATTGACAGACATGGGCTGCATTGTTTGTACACATAATCTTGTTTTTTCCCCACTTGTTGCATAGTGAACTTCCTTTTTTATTCTTCAATATCCTGTCCACTGTCTCTTTAACCAGTTGTCTGTTGTTGAACATTTAAGTTGTCTCTAATTTTGTATCTCGTAAAAAACTTTCAGGCTTGGCGCCTGTGGCTCAAGCAGCTAAGGCGCCAGCCACATACACCTGAGCTGGCAGGTTTGAATCCAGCCTGGGCCCACCAAACAATAATGAAGGCTGCAACCAAAATCTAGCCGGTGGTTGTGGTGGGCGCCTGCGGTCCTAGCTACTTGGGAGGTGGAGGCAAGAGCATTGCTTGAGCCCAGGAGTTGGAGGTTGCTGTGAGCTGTGAAAGCTTGAGGCTTTTGTCTCAAGGAAAAAAAAAGTTTCAAAGAATATCTATGCAATTCAGTTTTTACAAATATCCATGATATTTCCTTAGAATGAATTTCTACATGTAGAATTATTAGGTCAAAAGGTGTGTACATCTTTCAGGCTTTTGCTACACACTGCCAGATCTCACTCTGGAAGGGTCATCAGAGTTACCAGTAATGGATAAAAATATCATCTTTCTGAGTTCTTAATGAAACTAGATACTATCAACTTTTTTTGGCACCAATTTGAGAGGTGAAAATTACATTCAATTTTTTTTGTTCATTTGACCTTTTTATTACAACTGAGGTCAAATTTTTCCTTACTATTTGTGAGCCATTTGTATTCATGTTCTTTGCTCCTTTCTGTATTAGATTAGTAATATTTTTTCTTATTGACTTGCAAGAACTTTTTTGTATAAATTTGTAGATTTTGTTGCAATATTATTAGCAGTTTGATTTTTGCCTTTTATTTTTCTTAATAGTGTTTTGGACACAATATTTTTTCTATTAATATCTCCATATATTTATGCATTGAATACCACAATTGATAAGTTTCTGGATATAAAGTAAGAATTAGCTTAGATAGGGGCCAGGTACAGTGGCTCATGCTTATAATTCCAGCACTTTGGGAGACCAAGGTGGGTGGATCACTTGAGCTCAGGAATTTGAAAACAGCCTGACAAGAGCAAGACCCCATCTTTGAAAAATAGCCAGACTTTGTGGTGGGCTCCTGTAGTCCTAGCTACATGGGAAGGAGAGGCAAGAAGATCTCTTGAGCCCAAGAGTTTGAGTTTGCAGTAAGCTATGATGCCACAGCACGCTATCAAGGATGACAAAGTAGATCTCTGTCTCAACAACAAAAAAGAGTTAACCTAGATAACTCAAGGGCCTAAACTTAGTAGGATTCATATTTAAGCTGAATTTTCAGAAAAGAATCTACTAGAATTGAGCAAATAATTCTAGGAATAATACTAAGTATAATTCAAAGAATGATTTATCTGCCATAAGATCTGAAACATGGAGGTATCAATGTCAGTCATTATGCAAATAGTGTGCACCCTGGCCTTGAATTTCCATTTTCTTTCTCTTGGTTCCTGGGAAGGCTGAAAAGTAAGAGACTGTTTTGTTGTTATTAACTTAGGCTTCAGACTGCAGAGAACAGTGAAACAATTTCCAGTTTTCCCTCCTGGGTAGAGTGCTGTGGTGTCACAGTTCACAGCAACCTCAAACTCCTGGGCTTAAGGGATTCTCTTGCCTCAGCCTCCCAAGTAGCTGGGACTATAGGTGCTCGCCACAACACATAGTTATTTTTTGTTGTGGTTGTCATTGTTGTTTAGCTGGCCCAGGCTGGGTTCGAACCCATCACTCTTGGTATATGTGGCTGGCGCCATAACCACTATACTATGGGCACCGAGCCAGAAGCTGACTTTTGCACGGGTTCTTGCTCATCATTTTTCCCTGTCTGTTAGGGACTGGCAGGGTGGCTTCCTTCACAGATGATGCCCATGGACAGGTGTCTGCTGCTCTCTTCATTGGCCCCGTGGTTCGGTGGAATAAAGCCAACCATTCTTCTATTGTAATATGACCATCCATGAAATACTTATCTTTGAGAAATTAGCTATAGAATGATCTTAAAAGATTAGTCCTTTTACAAACATTTCTATTAAAAAAAGGTAAGAAATCCTGGAGATGAGAACTGAGTAATGAAGATAAATGGGATAAACTATAGGCAGGCCCCAACTTACAGTGTTCAACTTATGATTTTTTGACTTTATGATGATGAGGAAAGCATACTTCAAGGATAGTATTCAATAAATTATGTGAGGTATTCAATACTTTGTTATAAAGTATGCTTAGTTTTGGATAATTTTTTCCAACTTAATGAGTAGTTTAAGGTAGGCAAGGCTAAGCCATGATATATTAAATGCAGTTTTGACTTATGATATTTTCAACTTACAATGGGTCTATTAGGAAGTAGTCTCAAGTAGTAGCCTCTGTATATGAAGTAAATTAAACTGGTATGCAGTGTACCTACCATGTTACCTGCCTCACCTTGGAAAAGAGGGCCCAGAACAGAATTAGCAGCTGAGAGAATATTCTTACCAAGCATACAGGACTTAATAGAAAGGTGTTTAAGGTTTTTTTTTTTTTTTTTGCAGTTTTTGGCCAAGGCTGGGTTTGAACCCTCCACCTCCGGCATTCGGGGCCGGCACCCTACCCTTTTGAGCCATAGGCACCGCCCCTCAAGTACTGTTTTTTTATTGGAACATCTTTATATGTGACATTGTTGTTGTGATGAAGAGGAAGATATCATATGTGGCAGACAAGAGGCTGGAGAGCCCGACAGACAGCTGAGGGGGGAGTCCAGGCAATAGGTGCATGGGAAGCTGAAATGTGCAAAAGTCACTGAAGGGAGCAGGCTGAGTGAGGCAGAAGGGTGTCGAGGCAGGAAGGGGCAGAGTTAGTCCACAGGCCCTGCAGCCCTTCCCACCCTGGCCCACCTGTTGGCCACACCGTCCTATCAAGGCCACTGTGACCATAGATGCTACAGGCTCCCCTCCTCTTCTGTTTTCAATATTATTATAGCACTTTATTCAGTGTTTTGTTGTTGTTGTTGTTTTTGAGACAGTCTCACTTTGCCACACTTGGTAGAGTGCTATAGCATCATAGCTCACAGCAACCTCAAATTCTTGGGCTCAAGCAATTCTCTTGCCTCAGCCTCCTGAGTAGCTGGGACTACAGGCCCCCACCACAATGCCCGGCTGTTTTTAGAGATGGGGTCTTGCTCCTGCTCAGGCTGGTCTGAAACTTGTTTGCTCAGGCAATCCACCCACCTCAGCCTCCCAGAGTGCTGGGATTATAGGTGTGAGCCACCGTGCCAGGCACAGTGTACTTTTAAAGCCCAGTTGGAACCCAGGTAAAGCAAAAGAGAGTCTGATATGAAAAGGTAAAACAGTGAGATCAACTGTGTCACTGTTGTAGGACCAGTGAGAAGTAATGGAGTCATTCCTATTCCAAAACAGTTACAGCATCCAGGAGAGAAAGGAATGATAAAATTGTTTATTATTTAAACAGTTATTTGCTAAAAACCTATCTTTTCATTGTCTGCAAATTCTACAGTAAAAAAATAGAAAACTTTATTCCTTTAACCATTTTATTCTTTTTTTGATTCGTTTTTTTTAATTAAATCATAGTTGTATACATTAATACTATAACCATTTTATTCTTAAAATGTGTATTATTAAGGCAGTGGCCATTATGAGGTCATATCAAGAAACTTTTAGTTATAGCTACTGCATAAGATAATATAATGTAGATATACATATTTGAGGCTCTTTGAAAAGGTATAATTTTAAATCTCAGAAAAAGTAGGTTATATTTTTCATTACAGGATTTGAGCTAGTTCTTTTGGTTCATAATTTAAAATACTTTTCATACATCCAGAATTATTGAGCACACTCTAGGTCAGGATGGGTAGAAACACCTCCAGACAGTCCATAGGGCCTACTTACATTTGACAAATGACAGTGCAAGGAGGTTCTATCTACATTTCACCCCACTTTTCCTGGCCAAATTCTAGAAGCACGTGTAGTACAGTGGCAGCTGGCATGGGAACAGGGTAGTGGCTAGTGACAGGAAGCAACCATGGCCTAGGCCATACCTCTCTAGTCTGCTGAAATGGGTACTGAGCAGGCCATCCCAACAGTTATCACAACTGCCGTATAGTAGTTAGGGTCTAGTTTAGAGAAAAGCCCCTGGTCACTAGAGCTGGGCCACAGAAAGGGACTGGCTATAAGGCTAACTTGACATCAAGTTCTTTGGCCAAGGAGATTAGAATTCCTTACATTCCCCCAAATCAACTGCTCCACCTCTTCGGATAGGCCATGGGTCCCAAAAGCCAGCCAGTCCTACTGATGTCAGTGCCAGAGAGTTGCCTTGAAAGCCAGATGTACAAGACTAAATCTTCCAGGCTCTGCTGCTCCCTGTCCCAGCTTCTTCATTTCTTCCATGTTAGGAAAGGTTATTCTTTCCCTCTTGTTCACTGGATAAGTACATCATTACCACTTTGCTCATAGACTAGGGTGGCCAGATTTGAACATCGGTAAGGCGGGACAACATGGCTAGGGAGTTGAAGGGGGGAAGGGCAGGGCCTGACAACAATGCAAACTTTGATAAGCAGTTCTCGATAATCACTTCTCAGCAATTACTTGTTATTGTTACAGTTTAACTTTATAAAATTGACAAAAATAATATAAAACTCATATTCTGGCGAAATAGCCACATGGCAGCCGAAAACCATATATTCCCTTCTTGTTCTCCCACCCATTTGTGCATTCTTTCCAAAAATCGGGACTTTTTAAAAACGCCGCGGGACACAGGACAAATTGTTGAAAAGCAGGACTGTCCTGTCAAAAGCAAGACCTCTGGTCACCCTATCTTAGACTAAAGATGACCCAAGAGGCTTTGTATAATTCTGTTCTTCATGTTAATTTGTAATGTTTCATGTTCATTTCCTACAGGTTGAACACTGTCCTGTTTTACTGTCACTGTCACATAGCAATAAAAGGTCAATACCATTACCAAGGTTTCCTCTCTAACTACCTGGGCAAATCGCCACTTCTTAGTAGGAAGTGAAAGAAACGTACCCTCTGGAGCAGGAAGATGTGAGCCATGGTTGTCTACTATAAGTGTAACTCTTGTTACTAGCATATTTTATTTGGGAAGGAAAAGTGCTGTTTAGAAGTTAAGAAACATGATGCAGGTCCTGTGAACTGCCACTTTTTTTCTACCTATCATGTCGGCTGCGATAAAAATCTGTGTCGTTCTCCTTGCCCAGGACACATGTAGGAAAGACAATCTGTTGCCCTTTGGGGGAAAAAAATAGGCAGGTTATTGTGAGTTTCCCCAGCTCCCCAGCAGAGTTACAGGCAAAGTGAAGACTGTCTTATCCTTGGTGGAAGATTAGGATTTGGAATAAGAAAAGTTATCTTCCTGCTCAGTGCATCCTCGTCAGCTACAAATTTTTCTATAATCTTTCCATTTGAGGGAAGTTCAGGGTCATTTCCAGGAGGATGGTAACATTGTAAGGTCACATTTTTCCAGATCTCTGTCTCATCCAAACCAACTTTGTCTTAAATGCCTAGAAAACAAGATCTATGCAATGAAAGAATAACTTTTTCCTTCAAAGAGGAGGTGTGGGTGTCTTTGTATATATATCAAAGGGAGAATAAACCAGCACAGATTAACACAGGTAGTCACATCATATATATACTCCACAGGAGAAGAACCCTTCTGCATTCCAAAAGCTTTAGTCCTCAAAAAATATATTATTTATGAGGGTAAATTATTGGAAATAATTAAATTATGCTAGAAAATAACCAGATGTTATTTTATCTTGATGGCATTTTAATTTCAGTTAAATGTCAGGAAGCAAATTAAATTCTAAATAAAACTTACCTTAAAATTATATTTGAAGGCAGGATTTTTGTGACCAAGGGGAATATGACTACAGTTTGTATTTATTTCTTGTATTCTCTTTGAAACACTGTAGGCTCTATTGAAAAAAGCCCTTACAGAAGAACGTGAAGATAGGTCCACTGTTCTCAGTAATGAATCATCTTGCAGCTTGCCGTCCATTCTGAATGACAACAGTGAGATACAGGAAGCCAAACCTGCCCTAAGGCTCAACAGTGTTCTTACAAGGGAACAAGGTAACTATTGTCCATGGAGTCTGTCTACAGCAAAAAAGGCATTCAGATGTCAGTGTGACATCCACTGTCTCAAGATACACCTTTAAAATAACACTGACTAGAAAATACCTCTGATTTTAATAAGCATGGTATGTTGTTTGTTACATACCATTTTTGTTAAGTATATATGTTCTCTTTTAATCTAATAGGAATGGGAAACCTAATTGTAGGACTGTAGTTCTATTGAATTTCTAGCAAAATAAGTGTGTTTATAAGTTAAGACTAATAAAAAAAAACTAAATCACTTGGAAATAGATAATTTTGATCCCACAAAGTTGAAGATGATTCTATTAAAATTATTCCTAGACCAGGTGCAGTGGCTCACACCTGTAATCCCAACAATGTGGGAGGCCAAGCCAGATGGATTGCTTGAGCTCAGGAGTTAGAGACCAGCCTGAGCAAGAGCAAGAACAAGACCTTACTCATCTCTACTAAAAGTAGAAAAAAAAAAAACTAGCTGGGGGTTGTGGCTGGCACAGTGGAGGGTGCCTATAGTCCCAGCTACATGGGAGACAGGCAAGAGGCTTGCTCAAGCCCAAGAGTTTGAGTTTGCTGCCAGATGTCCTCAAACTGTAGCCCGCGGGCCACATGTGGCCCGCCAGGTGTTTTTGCCACCGATGCCTATCCTGCTTAGCAGCCAACTTGTCCCAGGGCCCGCAGTCCAGCCCCCAACAGTCTGAGGGACAGTGAACTGGCCTCCTGTTTATAAAGTTTGAGGACTCCTGCTGTAAGCTATGATGACACGATGGCACTCAGGGTAACAGAGTAAAACTGTCTGAAAAAAAGCAAACAAATAAATAAAATGATTCTATAAAGTACTGTGAAGTTTTTTTATATCATTTAATAAAGTTTACTTATTTTAAACACGTCTTTCAGTTAGAACTTTATCAAAATCTAAACAGATAATAATCAATGAATTTATGACCCCAAAATTTAATAACCTATTTTTATTACCCAGAAATTACAATTATTTTAGAATTTGCTAAGACATACCAGTAAATGGCTTTGGTGGTATTTACACAGCTATGAGTTGCTCAGGTCAGTATACGTGTGCAGGATTTGAGGCTCACTTGTTTTAAGTCCCACCTGAACTTGATAGATATCAGGCTTAATTATTTTGCATGAAAGCAACATAGAGATACCTCAATTTTATTTTTATTTATTTATTCATTTGGGACAGAGTCTCACTATGTCACCCTTGGTAGAATGCTGTAGCATCACAGCTCACCAGCAACCTCACACTCTTGGGCTTAAGCAATTCTCTTGCCTCAGCCTCCCAAGTAGCTTGCACTACAGATGCCTACCACAATGCCTGGCTATTTTTTGTTGCACTTGTCATTATTGTTTAGCTGGTCCAGGTCGGGTTCAAACCCACCACCCTCACTGTATGTGGCTGGTGCCATAACCACTGTGCTACAGGCGCTAAGCCTAGATACCTTAATTTTAGAATAGATTTCCTTTTAGGAAATTATTTCAGATAAGAAACCAACCAAAAAAAAAAAAAACTGAGGCAGGAAGGCTGTGAAAATAAAAGAGAAATGTTCGTTTAAAAACCCAAACAAAGATCTGTTCCTTAACTTTGTTTCTTTTCTTCTTTTTTTTCTGGTATCAAGCAACCTGAATGTGTGTGTGTTAATGTTGAAAGACATTTTTATTATTATGTGTTCAATTTTTAGAAGTTTCAAATGGCTGTGGAGACAAGAACAAGGAAAAAAACATTTCTGCAAAGATCCCAATCACAGGTAAAGCTCTGGATGCCTAAGAGTTTCAAGGGAGGATTCAGCCTTATGTAATATACTAAGAACTCTCTAGGTCAGTGGTTTGTGGACCCTGCTAAGAGCAAGTGTTCAGCTATCTAGGTGCTGAAAAGCAGGAGATTCATCATAAGGGCAGAACATGCACACTTACGTTAACATAAGCTGCGGTGGAAAATAATCATGTCTATTGAATTTTTCACCATGGTGTTAAACGTTTACACTGCCAGCATCCTTGATCCTTTCTGTGCCTGTGTCTGTGTGAAAATGTCCATCTCCAAGAGGAATGCCTGGTCACTATGTGGCAAACTATGGATGTTTCTGATTTTACTCTTCTCTTTCCTATAGTAACTGAACGTGGATCCTTAAAATAACAGCAGGGAAAAATGTGTCAGCTGTTTGTACATCTGACAGGAGGCTTGTTTGTACCCCAGTTACCAAGCCTGATAATTTAAAAATTATACCAATCAGGCTTCATCAAGACATATTAAGGTTTCTACGTATATATTAGGCTTATTTAAATAGAATCTAATGATATACCATTATATTCTTTAGTTTTAACATAGCAATAGAAAAACATTTAGTATGCTAAACAGAGTTCTATTAGTCATACTTTAAATTTACTAGTATCCTACTTTGTAAAGTGGTGTACTGCTTCATTATAGATTCAAAGATGTAACTTTAAATATTTATACAAGTTAAGTGCACCGTTGCACCGAGGTACTGAGGCATACATCTGCATATGTAGTACTCTTGTTTTTGTTTATGAGCAGAAAAGAATGGCTTGTTGTGGCAACACAATTCATGATATGATGATTAATTTTTTAAATTCATGTTTCTATGATGAACTCTGGTTGTGGAGAAGGAGTTTATTATTGTAGAGCAATTATTGTATATATTATATCAATTGATATTTCACTCAAAATGCAGATTTTAAGAGATTATTTCTTTTTAAAAATTTTTTCTTTTTTTTATTTTTATTTTTATTTTTTTTTGAGACAGAGTCTCACTATGGCATCTTAGATAGAGTGCTAGGCATCATAGCTCACAGGAACCTCAAACTCTTGGGCTTAAGCAATTCTCTTGTCTCAGCCTCTTAACTAGCTGTGACTACAGGCACCCACCACAACACCCGGGTATTTTGTTGTTGTTGTTACTATTGTCATTGTTGTTTAGCAGGCCCAGCCAAGTTCAAACCTACCAGCCCCAGTGCATGTGCCTTGCACCCTAAACACTGAGCTACAGGCACCAAGCCCTAAAGATTTTTTTCCCAGTAATATGTTGTAATATGTTGATTGTGCTTTTATTCTTCATTTTAAGAAAATGATGATATGACTGTCTGCTGATTATTTTTATTAATAGAAATGTAGATAACTCTCAGCTATGGATAACTAAGAAGTCATTTGGGTGCTTCTTCCCTTCATTTAATTTTTTAAATTTAATTTATTTTGATACATAATAATAGATATTCTTATTATCAGAGTACATGATGTATATATTATCTTATATACATATTATTGTGTATCTAATACTATCTTACATTAGATTATTGTATATCTAATTTAATGCAATCATATTTTATAAAGATTTCATTTGATAATCAGTGTAATCAGGATATCCATCACCTTAAATATTTATCTTTTATTAATGTTTTAAAACATTTAAATTATTTTCTTCTAACTATTTTGAAATATACAATAGATTATTGTAAACTGTGTCATGCTACCAACCTATCAAACACTAGGTTTTATTTCTTCTATCAAACTGTTTATTTGTACCCATTAAAAATGCAGAAGTATCCAATGGCCTCTGAATTTATTTCTGTCGGTATTATGAAGGCTTATTGAAGAAAAACCAGAAAATGACTTATTCTCTTTTCAGTATTCTTTCCAATCATCCCTTGCTGGAGTAACTAACATTCCCCAAAATTAATGTAAATGTTATATTTTATAAACTTTCTTGACAATGGAAGTATTGGAGTTTCAAATCTTTATTCAAGCCGAAAGAAGTGCAGTGTGCTTAGAAGTAATCAAGACTATCTGCCATCAAGATTTGAAGAGAAATTAGGCCAGTCTCATGGCTCACTCCTATAATCCTAGCATCATGGGAGGCCGAGGCAGAAGGATTGTTCTGAGCTTGTAGGTTTGAGACCAACCTGAGCAAGAACGAGATTCTGTCTCTAAAAATAGCCGGGTATTGTGGTAAGCACCTGTAATCCCAGTTTCTTGGGAGGCTGAGGCAAGAGAATTGCTTCAGCCCAAGAGTGGGAGTTTGCTGTGAGCTGTGATGACACAGCACTCTACCAAGGGCAACAAAGTGAGACTGTCTTAAAAAAAAAAAAAAGATTTTTAGAAGAAATTATAATTCTAAAAACCTGCTACCAAACTATAAATAGTTGACAGGATTGGGGAAGGGGTTGAGATACAGTTAAAAAGTGCTTTGTGCCTGTCATATGCCAAAATATTAGACATTAAAAAAAGAGAGATGAGAAGGCTTAGCAAAGACAGAGACCTCGTCAGTGGCTGTTCCATTGCTGTTCTGTTCTTACCAGCATGATGGCACCCTTCACAGCTCCCCACGCCCGGACCTCCCATGAAGTTCATGTTTGAGGGCCTCTTGGTCTTCTGAATCTTGGGTCTGCTAAATACTGTTGCTGTGTCTGTCATTGATTTCTGAGTTCTTGACCATCATCCCTTTATTAAATGTTTGTGTCTTTGGCATAATCAGAGATTTGGGTTTTGGTTGAGTAAGGCAAGGTTATAATTTGTATAGGGTCTGCTTACCCTTTTATAACAGTTCTATTGGGGTTTCCTGTTTGTGCAAGTGTATGCTGGTTATGTTTGTATTGGCTATACTCCTTCTAGAATATTCCAAAGCCAGGTAATATTCCAGAGGCTGTGCCCTGGGGAGTGAGGAGATGCAGGAGTTGAGCGGGGGCTTGAGACTCAGCCATCAGCATCAGCTTTTTCACTCCTTGCACTGTTTTTCTGCCCCCATCAAACATCTGGATTAGCAGAGCAAATGTGCTGCATGACAGGACTGTCTTAAAGTATAAATGAGGTCATGTGAGTGAAAGTACCAAGCCGATACTAGTTGTTCTGTACATAGTATTTGTGATGTATAATAATGTCCATGTAAGCATTAGTAGTATCGTTGGTCTTAAGTGCTGGCCCCTGTAATCCTTATTATTTCCAAGCCAATGACATCTGTTATAAGGAAGCTCACAAAGCAAACTCAAGGAGAAAAAGCAGGGGAAGTGGGACTGCAGTGTCACAGGGTCCTGCTGGGACAAGTTCCCAGAATAGTGTCTGAATGTCTCAGCCTATTGTTATGGCAGCTGCTCACCTTTCCTGAGTTCCAGGAGCCACTTGGGACCAAGACCCACCCAACAAGCATGGTGCTGCTTGTTGGGGCCATGCTACCCATAGTACCATTAAGTTTTTGGTTTTTTGTTTTTTTGGGTTTTTTTTTTGAGACAGAGCCTCAAGCTGTCCCCCTGGGTAGAGTGCCATGGCATTACAGCTCACAGCAACCTCCAACTCCTGGGCTCAAGCGAGTCTCTTGCCTCTGCCTCCCAAATAGCTAGGACCACAGGCGCCCGCCACAACACCCGGCTATTTTTTGGTTGCAGCCGTCATTGTTGTTTGGCGGGTCTGGGCTGGGGATTCAAACCCGCCACCTTAGGTGTACGTGGCTGGCGCCTTAGCCGGTTGAGCTATAGGCGCTGAGCCAGTACCATTAAGTTTTTACAAGGAATTGCAATTGAAGAACACAACTGATGATTCAAGTCCAGAAGGATGTTTACATTATCAAAAAGGAATCTTGAGGAGAGGTTCATGACAATTGAAATTTCCAACTGGTCCTATAAGGAAACCCTTAGAGAATAATCCCAATCTAGCGATAAAGGAGCTCCTGGGGACTGAGTGATCAAAGCCCAGACAGCTCCTCCTGTGAGGGCTTGTGGGCCCCAGGAGCCCATCGGTGCTCAAGGTGGACGGCATCACAGGGCACCTGACCACCAGCAGCTAATGTGCAGCTTCACAAGTGTTGATGTGCTGACACAGCATTTCCCAAAATGTGTTCTGTGCAGTGCGCCACCCAGAAAATACTTCAACAAATACATATTTTTGTGGGCAAACCTTATGTGATGCTTTTCTCTCCGTCTGCAATTTGCTTAATACACAGGAGCATGTTGAAAATTTTTAGACTTTCAGCAAAGGAACTGTTAGAAGTACAAACCTAGAGTTTCAAATAACTTTCAAATAATTAATAACCAACAGTATTAATGTTCTGTGGAACATACTTTGTAAAATATACACACTTTTGTGTGGAATGGTTTTTAAAATAATGAGTCTAGGCTTGGCGCCTGTGGCTCAAGTGGCTAAGGCGCCAGCCACATACACTTAAGGTGGCAGGTTCAAATCTAGCCTGGGCCACCAAAACAACAATGATGGCTGCAACCAAAAAATAGCCAGGCGTCATGGTGGGTGCCTGTGGTCCCAGCTACTTGGGAGGCTAAGACAGGAGACACAGTTGAGCCCAGGAGTTGGAGGTTACTGTGAACTGTGATGCCACAGCACTCTATCCAGGGGGATGGCTTGAGGCTTGGTCTCAAAAAATAATAATAATAATGAGTCTAATTGGGGAACTAGTTTTCTCAATATGCTAAAATTATCTTCAGCATTTTCCTGTGACTCCATTTTGTCGAATGCTCCCATGTCAACAAGATTGTTTTATAATGAGACTTTGGGTTACTTTAGTGTAGTTATACCCAGATATTATGATTGAAAGCTACTTATTGAAGCTGTTCCTATGCTTGACAGAAGGCTACAGTAGTTAACTTTCAGCAGTCCAGAAGTGCTCTTCTTGGATATGGATTCCCTGCATCTTTATTTGCTTTATAGCCATTTCATAAGAGACACAGTAGAGAAGGAGGCCGAAGTAGAACCCAGGGTAGGCACAGCAGGCTGGGGTAGGAAGCTCCAAAGTTAGACCATTTTCAGAATGATGAGCCACCTTTAGCCATTTGAACCTGAGAAGGGCACAGTATCTCTTTAAATACTTCACACAAGGCAGAACCTTTATCAAGCTTAATTATAGAGTGTTATAGAGTGTAGCTCAGTAATAACCCAACTTCGTAGCTCTTCATTTTCAGCAAAATCAAGTTAAATATCTTCTTCTAGGTGTGAGATTCTATACTGGGTGCTAGAGTGATAGTGGGCACAGTGGAAGGAATTCTTATTGCTGGGACTTGTGACATTGCTTTGACAACTAGGAGGCTGTCATTCTTCCTCTATGATAGTCGAATTAAATGTGCTAACATTCTCTTACCTTTATTTCCCTTTCTCGTTTGTTTATTATCCCTAAACACAGGTCTTTGTGGCTGAGGGTTCCTCCTTAAAGAGTTTGCTCTCCCTTTGAAGGCATCTGCTTTATTAATCATCAGTATGGAGCGTGTGAGTTTTCCATGCTGATAACCCAGAAACCCTCTGTACACGTGCCCCAGCACACAGAGGATGCACATTCCACAACCTGTGTAGTCTGTTGTTGTTAACATGATCTACCCCTTCTCTTTGTCTACTTCTCACCAAATATGCCAAGTAGAAATCAAACATTTCTGTAGTATAATTTGCATGTATATTACCTCTTTACTTGGGCTGAATACTGGAATACCAGGGTCTGTAAAATGCCAGATCCCTTCCCTCACTAAGTACTATCATCTCAACAAAAGATGAGCTTTGCTTGGATGCTTTGAGGGCAATGATGAACAAAGCCATGCCTTTCCTTTCTCTTGGGCCAGGACTAGAAAGATGGGCTGCTGGCAACGATTTCCAAGTATGGATTTTACCAAGAGGTTTGGCCTTTAAATAAAGTGGAGCAAGCCTCTGAGACCATGTTTAAATGGTAGGATACTCAGGTCAGTGTTTCAGTGTTACATAAGCCATGCAGAAAGTGATGTTTATCTAGATTTTGAGAGAAAGTCTCCCTTTGAACACATATCTCCAAAGTGAAATTCTTTGCATTGGTAATTTTATTTGTATTCACACTAACTTCATTTTCAGTCTTAAGCAAGCTTTAGTTTTAACAAATGATGCAGCTTGTGTTAAATATCATAAAAATCTAGTACCTAACAGTATCTGGTGCACAGTGGGCACTTAATTTGTCAAGTGAATAAATAAAAATGGGAATATTAAGGAATTTCTTTAACTGTTTATTGATTCAGGCTAGAATACTATCTCTTTCAGTCATTCACTCCACCAATACTTTCCCACCCCACGTGCCCATCCTGGCAAAACCAGTCTCCTTAAGCTCCATGTGAAAAGGGCTCTCGGCTTTTATCTCAAGAGGATTAAGCCTCTAAGAATGTCCATTCAGCCTCTCATTCTTTTGACACCAATTCTCTTGGTCAAGCTGTGTTGAAAGTGGTTGCCTGACTGTGCTGCTCCTCACGGATAGTCTTTGGCAAGCTGAAATACCAAAGGTCGTAACAAGGCATCCACTGAGAATCTTTCCAGGAAGTCAGCAAAGATGCAGAAGGTGCCCCTTGGAGTTCTTGGCAGCACTTCCCAAAATATTGCTTGAGTTTTACATCAGTTCATAAAAGGGCTAGAAATATACAATTGCTAGGTTGTCATTGGTGACTAAATTTATCCTGGGAGAAAAAAATTGCAATGACAACTTTGAGCCACCAATGTATAGTGGCATAACACCTTCAGTACTGGGACTTTATTAAGAATGTGCATGCTGGCTCAGCACCTGTGGCTCAAGCTGCTGAGGCGCCAGCCACATACACCTGAGCTGGCAGGTTTGAATCCAGCCCCGGCCCGCCAAACAACAGTGATGGCTGCAACCAAAAAATAGCCAGGCGTTGTGGCGGGCACCTATAGTCCCAGCTATTTAGGAGGCAGAGGCAGGAGACTCGCTTGAGCCCAGGAGTTGGGGAGGTTGCTCTGAGCTGTGATGCCAGGAGCACTCTACCCAGGGGGACAGCTTGAGGCTCTGTCTCAAAAAAAAAAAAAAAAAAGAATGTGCATACTTTACCTCTTCTATCCTGAAGTACTTTCCTAACAAGAATCAGTAAGGATTGTGTTACCGGCTGAGCCTGGGACAGGGAACCCCCAATTTGTGCAAAACCAAAAAAACCACAATACGCTCCCGGTTGGTTCATTGCTGCCCACATTGCCCTGTCTTTACGATGGGGCCTGCGACCTGCTGTTTGCAGTAGTGATGTATCCTTATCACGTTACAGGGCGGTGGTATTTATTTAACATGACCATGAAAGAATACAAGGGAACACCTTTCTCTTTGACTGGATGCTTCTGCATGCAAAGAAATAAACTCCTAAGTGCTGAGAGAAATACTTCACAGTGGTTGTACAGTAGAATCTCATGTGGAGATTTAAAATAGATCCATGCTCTAGCCACACCCTTGGCCAATTATATCAGAATCTCGGGGGATGGGGGATACAGGCATAACTGTTTTAGAACACATACAGATGACTTCTTAGGCTTGAGAACTACAGAGCAGGGGTCTCAAAGTTAAAGGTGCTAGCTCTTGTAGATCATGTTGTATAGCATCCCTTATTTTGCACAGGACACTCAACTTGAGAGAAAAAAGGTCAGACTTTAGATATTAAAATTAGGGGTCTGGGTTGTATTATTTTCCTAGGGCTGTTATAGCAAAGTATCACAAAACAACAGAGGCTTATTCTCCCACAGTCTGGATGCTGGAAGTCTGGAATCAAGGTGTCTCCAGGGTTGTGCCTTCCTCAGAGGCTCTAGAGGAAACTCCTCCTTGCCTTTCCCAGTTTCTGCTGGCTCTTGACTTGTGCTGGCCTCACTACAGTCTCTCCTCCGTCTTTGCATTGCTTGCTTTTCTGTATCTGCGTGTGTGCTCTTCTTATAAGGATACCAGCCATTGGATTTAGGGCCCACAGTATTACACAATACAGAATGAGTTCATCTTGAAACCCTTAACTAACACATCTACAAGGAACCTATTTCCCAAATAGAGTCACACTCTGAGGTTCATTTGGAAGGGGCAAGAAGCTATGGGGGGTGAGCAGGGCTTTCTTTATATTTTACATTTTTGTCATACAATTTATCTTATACGATAATTATTCCTGGTACTATTATTTAGTCCTACTACTTAATGATAAAGACATCCTGTTCTTTTTGTTGTGTTTTTGTTTTTGTTTTTATTTTTTCCTTCAGGACAGAGTCTTGTTCTGTTGCCCTGGCTAGAGTGCAGTGGTGTCATCATAGCTCACTGCTGCAAGCTCAAAGTCCTGGGCTCAAATAATCTTTCTGCCTCAGCTTCTCAAGTAGCTGGGACTATAGACAGTATCACCACACCCAGCTCATTTTCCTATTATTTGTAGAGACAGGGGTCTCACTCTTGCTAAGTTGGTCTTAAAACTCCAGACCTCAGATATTCTTCCCCTCAGCCTCCCAGAGTGTTAGGATTATAGGTGTGAGCTACTGTGTCTGGCCTAAGACATTATTTGTGATTCTTCTCAGTATATAAGTCATTAAGTTAAAATTGATAAAAATACTGTTTTTTAAAAAACTAACTAGACCAATAAAATACAGCTTTCTGATCGAGATTGTTTAAGCTTTGAAAAGTCAAAGGTTTCACAAGTTCAAGAGTTGAAAATTCAGCTCCCAAGATTGGACACTGTTCAGTGGCAAGCACTGTGCTTATAAATGTATATGGGAAGTAATACCAGCAAACTGTTTCAGTTCATTTTGGAACATTTATTAAAGGCCACTTCAAGCTTTGTGTTTATTTTCAGCTTTATTTGTTGAGTTGCCCCATAGAAATTAAGACTATCTCAATTTTCTGAAGCAGCCCCAGGTAGCTCCTTCTTTTCTCAAGCCTCAGCCCTCTTCCTGAGCGTGCAGAGAGCAACCTTGACAATGGATTTACAGGTCCAGATCTACTGGTAGAGTGGAGTTTGTTACAGGAAATCTGAACATGGAAAAAGATTCTGGTGATTGATCTAAACCTGTATGTGTCATATTTGCATAGACTTGCCCTTTTTTTTTTTAATTGAGGCAGAGTCTGACTTTGTTGCCCTTGGTAGAATGCTGTGGCATGGCAGCTTACAGCAACCCCAAACACCTGGGCTCAAGCAAGTCTCTTGCCTCAGCCTTCTGAGTAGCTGGGACTACAGGCATCCACCGCAACACCCAGCTACTTTTTTGTTTTAGCAGGCCATGCTGGGTTTGAACCTACCAGCCCTGGTACGTGTGGCCAGCGCCCTATCCACTGAGCTACAGGCACCACCAGACTTGCCTTTATTTTAGATGACTTTTTTGTATTTTCAGAATTACAAAAGCACCTATATCCTGTTTTTATTTGAACAGATTACTAGACAAATGATTTCTGGATTTACAGTGATAATATTTATCTTATCAGTTAATTTAAGAAATATAGTTCACAATTTTTATTCTGTTTTTCAAAAATGACTGAGTGCAGTATCAGCAACATATCTAGTGTAATGTGAAAAAAACTCAGATGGGTATAGAAATACATGAAAAGTAATGGCACTGGGAAGCGCAATGGGCAGAAAATATTTTTCAAATTCTATTTTTAAATTTCTGCACACAGCATATGGGAATAGTAATTATCTTTCCTAACTTGAAGATGCCCGGTTCTTTGTCAGTTCAAGGTTGTTTTTTTCTAGCTGTAGTGATAGTATTGTTTGCATCTCCCTTTGTTATTCCTTTTCCTTGCCCAACTCTTCTTTTTTTTCATTGAAGATTTCTGCAAAAGCAATGGGCAGATTCCCTGCCTCCAAGACACCCCTTAGAGGCTGGTGAACCACCGTTTATCTGGCTCTTGTAATGGGTTGTTAAAAGCACTTATTCATCAGATATTTTCTTTTTCTTTTTCTTTGTAGATTTAGAAGTGTTATAGCAGGTGTACATTTGCATATAAAAGAGAATAAAAGATAAGAAGTTGAGGCTTTTTCTTTCTCCTCTCCTCGGCATCTCTTCCCTACTTCCCTTTATCCAGCACGTTTTCACTTTCTTTCTCTAGTTGTTTCTATTTTCTAGACACAAAATACATATCAAAAAGAAAAATACAGTCTCAGTGATCCTTTAAGCACTTTACAGAAAGATAGATGATTGGGTTCGGGCAGCTTGTGTAACAAAGTAGGGCAAAGCATGTCATATGTCTCATTATGTCATCAGTCTGGAATTAAAAGGATAGAATTTAACCTCCTAGAGCTAGATACTGCATGGGATGGAACCCCTTGCCTTATTTTATGTTTTAAACTGATATTTTCTACATTTTTAATGTAAATCTTGACACAGATTTGAGTATATAAATAGATACTTGACTGAGAAATTCAGAACCCAAAAGCTTTAGCATACATGTGTATTTGTTTCTGTATGTACCAGTACATCCAGCTGAAAATAATTGTATTCTTGAGAATATTTGTTTTATGTATTCATTTTCACTACTCAGTATTTTATGAGAGTTTAGCTATACTACTGGGAGGAAGTATCTCCCTGAAGTATTAAGTCAGGCTAGAAAGTGAGGCCTAAGTGACCACCTAGTCCTAAGATTGTCAGACATACAGTTAACTTATAGTTGAAAAAACTAAGTTCTTTTCCCACATTTCATTTCACATTTGGAAATATGTGAACCTTGTGCCTGCATGGTTTATAGCAGGTTAACTTGAACCTTGTCCCCGCATGGTTTATAGCAGCTAACTTGAACCTTGTGCCTGCATGGTTTATGGCGGGCTAACTTGAACCCTGTGCCTGCATGGTTTATAGTGGGCTAACTTGAACCCTGTGCCTGCATGGTTTATAGCAGGCTAACTTGAACTTGCAGAGTTTTAGTTTTGCTCCTTTGTTCATTCACAGGAACTGTGAATTTGCAAGGCAGCACAGTATAGCTTTTAACTGCTTGATTCTTTATCATCTGTCTTCCTTTCTTTTTTTTTTTTTTTTTTTGAGAGAGAGCCTTAAGCTGTCACCCTGAGTAGAGTGTTGTGGCATCACAGCTCACAGCAACCTCCAACTCCCGGGCTCAAGCAATTCTTCTGCCTCAGGATCCCAAGTAGCTGGGACCACAGGCACCCACCACAATGCCCGGCTATTTTTTGGTTGCAGCCTTCATTGTTGTTTGGTGTGCCTGGGCAGGATTCGAACCCACCAGCTCAGGTGTATGTGGCTGGCACCTCAGCTGCTTGAGCCACAGGCGCTGAGCCTGTCTTCCTTTCAAGAACACCTGGGCCTAAGTTTCCATAAACTTCATGCCCATAGCTTTACCCTTTTGCTTCCTGACACTGGCATCCTGGTCAAGTCCTGGCTGTTTCAGGAGGATGCTTGAATTATTTGAGAACTCCTAGCAAAAAGTACTTGCTCTCTTCCCTCCAGAGAGTCCGAAACCGGGTCCACTGATACAGACAGCTTCCTCTAGCTCTTGCAGCCTCCCTGGATGACATGTTCCTGGGTCTCCAGCTTTTCAAAGAGAAATCTTTTCCTAACTTCTAGCTCATATCCTTTGGCTGCAGTTTTCCCTATGTTTTTGTGCCACTTCCAATGAACACAAAAAATTGCTCACTACTCTCTGGTTTCAAGATTACACATATGTCCTGTTTGGACAGTGCAGTGTCCAAAGAAAGACAGAAAGCAAAGGCAGCAGTCTTACAAGAGTAGGCCTACTTTCCCATCTGGCAGCAGTTGGCTGCATCCAAGGAACACTTGTCTGCTGTGGACATGGCATGTGCTTTCTATCCTGCCCCAAGGCTGGCTCTGTCCAAGGTGTCCACCTGGTCAAGAGTCACTTATCTGTGGTACATACTTTGTCCCAGAGGCATCTGCGTCCACAGTCCCCACCCTGTCCAGTCTGTTTGCAGTATCTGTGTCCTTGAACCCTCCCTCCTGTCTCCAGCCTAGTTTCTCTGCAGACTGTGTTTCCTTTAATCTCCCCGGCATTTTTTCTTTTTTTTTTTTTTTAACCAAATCTTATTAATTGATTTTTCCTACATGGGTCATTTCACAGTCCTTCATCTGCTGTTTTGTGCAGCAATTCGACTAAAATAAGAGTGTAACATGTGCCATGGGGAGAACAACTCCAGTTCTAATGCATCTGATTCTTAGTACAGATATCCTGCTGTCAGACGCCACAGTCCTGGCAGCTCTGCCCTCCCTGGCTTGTTTGATGTCTCTGGTCCTGCCTCAGTTGTATCACTCCAAGTGAATGCACTTTAGACTTACACCTTGGCTCCGTGCCTGTGGCTCAAGCAGCTAAGGTGCCAGCCACATACACCTAAGGTGGCGGGTTCAAATCCAACCCGGCCCACCAAACAACAATAATGGCTGCAACCAAAAAAGAAAAATAGCCGGGCATTGTGGCGGGCGCCTATAATCCCAGCTACTTGGGAGGCTGAGGCAGGAGACTCACTTGAGCCCAGGAGTTAGAGGTTGCTGTGAGCAGTGAAGCCCGGGCACTCTACCCAGGGGCTCAGCTTGAGGCTCTGTCTCAAAAAAAGAAAAGGAAAAAAAAAAGACTTACACCTTGTAAATTTCACTTTGCCCTTAAACCATTAAAGGAAGCTCACACTGGGGTTGGGGATAAGCTATATGCCAGCAGTCCTCAGCCCTGTTTAACTAGTCCTTTGTTACTGAGGCCAGGGCAGCTGATACCCAGATAAAATTTTTCCAGTGGATTTCAGTGACTTTCTGCTTAGAGAAGAGCTTCAGAAGGTATGGTTGGAAAGGGATTGGTCTCTGGCTGAATGGGGTTGGAGAGTGAGCCATCTCTTCAACTTTCAATCAGCTGAAAGCAGACTCAGGGTCTTGAAGGGAAAGCCCATTACAGAGCCCAAGTTCACTGAGAAGGAAGGGAGGGAGACCAGGATAGAAAGTGGTAGAACATGGAAAAGGCTCATCTTTTGCAGAGTATTAAAATTGTCCCTTGTTGCTAAAAGTCAATTCACTTCACATTGGTAATTCTCTCCTTTGTTGGTTAACTCAGACCAGCAATAATATCAGTTCCGTCCTGTATTTGAGCAGAATATTTAATCCCCCAAATCTAAAATTATCTACTAGCTCAGTGTTCCTCACAAAAATCCCCTCTTTAGAAGTCAATGACACATGTTTTCTTGGTTTCTGAAAAAGCAGGAGAGCTTTCTCCGTGGAGTCAAAGGATTTACCTTAAGGTAATGTCAAGAGGAACTGCAAACCCCAGGTCTAGCCACCAGGAGCCAGGAGCCTTTGTTTATCAAGAAGCTGCTTTTTTGTTCTTCTTTTTTAGTTTTTAGTTTTTGTCTTTGCTATGTTTTCTTTATTCAAGTAAGTTTAACTGAATACAGAAATAGCATATAATCATGAAGCTCTGGACTTGTATTCTGAAAGCTAAAAGACATTTTTTGGCTTTTTTGTTTTTAAACAGAATCTCACTTTCTTGCCCCTGGTAGAGTGCCATGGCATCATAGCTCATAGTAACTTCAAACTCTTGGGCTAAAGTGATCCTCTTGCCTCAGCCACCAGAGTACCTGGAGCTACAGGCATCCACCACGATGCTTATTTTTTAGAGACGGAGTCTCACTCTAGCCCAGGCTGTTCTCAAACTCGTGAACTCAGGCAGTCCACCCGCTTCAGCTTCCCAGAGTGATCAGAGTATGGCATGGTGTGAGTCGCTGCGCCTGGCCTCCTGGAAAACCTTCTGATTGATTTTTATAAAGTAAAAACAGGGCATTTTCACTTCTTCTATAGTGATTCTTTACTTTCACACTCTGTCTTTGATTTTGTTATTATATTCCTTCTCTAAAAATTACCTTAAAGCACATCCGGAGAAACATGGATGTTGGGATGAGCTGGAGGGTGTTCCGATACCATCTTGTCAGAGGCATCCTGGGTTGGTGGGGCCAACCTCACTCGGAACACTTTCCATCCCAGTTCATGCTCACTCACACATCTCTGCATGTTACACGAAACAGCACTTTCCCTTATACATGCCCTGTATCTATCCAGCAACATTAAAAGTATTGGCTTAGGCTTGGCGCCTGTAGCTCAACGGCTAGGGCGCCAGCCACATACGCTGGAGCTGACAGGTTCCAATCCATCCTGGGCCTCCCAAACAACAATAACAACTACAACCTAAAAATAGCCAGGCATTGTGGCAGGCACCTATAGTCCCAGCTACTTGAGAGGCTGAGACAAGAGAATTACTTAAGCCCAAGAGTTTAAGGTTGCTGTGAGCTGTGACACCATAGCACTCTACCAAGGGCAACATAGTGAGAGTCTGTCTCAAAAAAATAAATAAATAAAGTATTGCCTTAGAATTTATTATCTTCAGAATTCAGAATCTGTGATCTGCATGTATTTTAGTTATATAATATCTAGTATTCCAAAGTATGATGTTCATTTTCTTTGATTGGTTTCACTGGGGCAAGATATGTTATATTTTTATTCTTCAGTGTGATGGTAGTTTTAATCCAATAACAAGGGACTCAGGGTTAAGTTCTTACATTATACCAATAGAAGCAGGAATGCAGCCAGTTGTCAGCCCCTGCTACTGACAGCAGCAATCCTTTTGTGGCTACACTGAAGATGTGAACACAGATGCTATTTTGTTGTGTCTACGCTAAAACTCTAATTCTCTGTCCACCGTTTCATCCAGGTACCCTCTAGACTTACAGTAATGAGGAAGACTGTCACTTGGATTCTTTATGTAATTTTTCTTTGCTATTTTCCCAGAAGTCTTCCCCAGTTTAGTTTACAGCAGATGCCATTAGAAGCCCTGCATGGCCAAGGACAGCCTGTGAACATGAGCCAGGTCCAGGCTGCTGCTGCTTCCTACAAATCAACTTGGTGACATTTCCTCATCTGTGAGCCTCTCAGCTCATCCTGCTGCCACTGCCCTTGCTGACCTCCCCTTACCCGCCAGCCCCTCCCAGAGCCCCCACACGCCAGTGGGAGAGCCTCAGAGCCAGGTCAGAGAGCTCACTCAAGTGACCTGACCACCTGAGAAGTTAGTGCTGTCTCATCTGGTTTCTTCCTATACCTGCTTCTGTAAGGCCTAGAGGGATAAGAAACTATTTTACTATGATGTTAAACCTATCCAGGGATCCATTCAAAAGAATGGCTGGACTTCAGTCACCTCAAATAAATTGATATAACTTGTCTTTCAGTCTCAAAACATGAGTTTTAACAAAATTACTTTTTGTTTTCAGAATGAAAAGGAATATTTGCATGCATTTGAAAAGTAGTAATCTTGGCTCAGCGCCTATAGCTCAACCGGCTAAGGCGCCAGCCACGTACACCTAAGGTGGTGGGTTCGAATCCCCAGCCCGGACCTGCCAAACAACAATGACGGCTGCAACCAAAAAATGGCCAGGCGTTGTGGCGGGCACCTGTGGTCCCAGCTACTTGGGAGGCTGAGGCAAGAGACTCGCTTGAGCCCAGGAGTTGGAGGTTGCTGTGAGCTGTAATGCCATGGCACTCTACCCAGGGGGACAGCTTGAGGCTCTGTCTCAAAATAAAAAAAAAAAAAGAAAAGTATTAATCTTATAGGAAGAATTTACGAAACTTCTCACTGGGCCATAGAAAATACAGTACTTTTCTGTGCTTTTTTAAATCTGTAGAAACAAAAGCCTACCAGTTACTGAAGAATTCTACCCTTCAGGATAATACAAATCAAACTGAAGACAGATTTCAAAAGGCTAGTGCTTCTGGATCCCAACTATCAGGTGAGTAAGGGCAGATTCAGCACTCCAAGCCAGGGCTTGGCGCCTGTGGCTCAAGTGGCTAAGATGCCAGCCACATACAACTAAGGTGGCGGGTTTGAATCCAGCACAGCCCGCCAGACAACAATGACGGCAGTCAAAAAATAGCCGGGCATTGTGGAGGGCGCCTGTGGTCCCAGCTACTTGGGAGGTGGAGGCAGGAGACTTGCTTGAGCCCAGGAGTGGGAGGTTGCTATGAGCTTTGATGCCATAGTACTCTACCCAGGGGGGATAGCTTGAGGCTCTGTCTCAAAAAAATAAATAAATAAAATAATAAACAAAGCACTCTAAGCCAGTGTGCAGGAGCCCAGGGGAGTGGCCAGTCTGTGTTCAGGGAAAGGGAGTCATTCTTTAGAGATTTAGGGAGTTTGCTTGGTATCAAGCTGTCCCCAGATCAGAATGAGTGAGTAGGGAAGGGATGAGTCCTTCATCCTGGGTATGGGCTGCCCCAGCATGGCGATGGCCCTCACAGGCCCTTAACCAGCACAGGAGATGCCTCAGCTTCCTTCTCTTCCCCAAGTCTCTTAATTATCCTCTTAATTCGCCAGTTGGCAGCATTGTGCTGGGCTACCTTCCCTCACCAGAGGGTGGGGGGATTTTGAGTTCTCTGAATGAAAGGACTGTAAATCCCAGGAAAGCTAAATGTTAAGCTTATAGTCAGTTTAATCTAGACTTTTGTTTTAATTGTAATTTTCTTTTTTAATATACTGTCTTATACATTTATCATTTTCCAATGATTTGCTTTTATCATACCATTTTTTAAAGTCACCTTAACCCCCTTTGTGACTGTAAAATGGATTCATATTGTAGCAAATACACATTAATGGCTTCCTTATTTTCATATAACCACCATGCCATAATTTTACCTATCAGAATGAAAAGTGATTTTTAATATCATATTCTTCCCAGTTGATATTCAGATTTCCCTATTACCTCAAAGATGTCTTCTCCAGACAGACTAAAGTGCATTAGACTTACCTGTCTGTGTTTAGAAAGCTATTTCCTGGATAATTTTAGTTGTAGGGTCAGTCGCTACAGAATTCAGTTATTTTGATTGTTTCAAGGATTCAGTGAGCTACTGCAGGTTAAATGCATAGCAAGGTGTCCAGTAGCAAAAAACCCCTGGGGAGAGCCATCTATTGTGGTAGTGGTTACTTGAACTCTGCAAACATAAGACATTGTCATTTATTGAGGTGTAAAGCACTCTCTGTCCTGATAGACGTCATCATCACTTTGAAAAGATATAACTGGCTTGGCGCCTGTGGCTCAAGCGGCTAAGGCGCCAGCCACATACACCTAAGGTGGCGGGTTCAAATCCCCAGCCCGGGCCCGCCAAACAACAATAATGGCTGCAACCAAAAAATGGCCAGGCATTGTGGCGGGTGCCTGTAGTCCCAGCTACTTGGGAGGCTGAGGCAGGAGACTCGCTTGAGCTCAGGAGTTGGAGGTTGCTGTGAGCGTGATGCCATGGCACTCTACCCAGGGGGATAGCTTGAAGCTCTGTCTAAAAAAAAAAAAAAAAAGAAAAGAAAAGATAT
>CAUYTI010151416.1:0-22149 GCA_963575145.1 Galago senegalensis
TGAGACCCTGTGTCTACTAAAAATAGAAAAACTGAGGCAAGAGGATCGATTGCTTGAGCCCAAGAGTTGGAGATTGCTGTGAGCTATGACGCCACAGCACTCTACTCAGTGCGAAAGCTTGAGACTCTGTCTCAAAAAAAAAAGAGTGCTAGGTCATAGCGACTCCCTCAAATATGGCAACACCCCAAAGAAACCCCTGTGCTACAAAAGCAAACATTTCAGAGTATGCCCTCACTATCTCTGTCTAGACAACATCTGCTCAGAAGGAGCTCTAGAAAACCACCAGCCAATCAAGGCCCGGTGAAGCTAAATAAACTGTAACTGAAACGCAGGGCTTCCAGCTCTCCTGGGTGACAGGCTATTTTTTCTCTATCAATTACTTGCTTGAGGGATCTGCTGTTCCTTGTCTCTTTCTGGATTTTTAAAATGCTCTCATGAGCTGTCAGGGTAAATGCCAGTGGTAAAGAATTTGTGCCTTTGTGATGATTGTTTGTTTATTTATTTGGGGCTTCTAAAGAAGTTATTCAGGGATGTCTTTTTAGGAACACAACACGGGCTATCTCTCCACAGGCAATCGGGAAATAAACTCACTTGCTGGAAACGGGCATATCCACAAAGTTATTTTAGCTTTTCTGTTGTTCCCTCGCTGGCAGAACAGCCTCCACACATTTCTTCTCTTTGGCCATCTCTTCTCCCATCATTCTGCATGCCGATGCTGTAAATGAGGCTGTGTGTTTCCTTTTAAACAAATGGATGCTCAGAGTGTCGACGTGCCCTAGCCGGCAAGCAGTGGGGCTCTGTTTCTATACTCGGTAATTTACTCTAATGGGTCTCGGTTCATTGGTTAACCAGTATTTCAAGGCTGTCCTTTCTTGCTATTCAATTTAGCTATCTTCCCCTGCACGGAGGTCGTTTTTTTGTTTCTAAATGTTGAAAATGGAGGATTATGACTTGAAGCAACGATTTACTCTCCAAATAAATACTACCAATTACCTCTGCAGCTATACATACCCGTTAGACTTAACTATATTTACCTGTTCAAAACCATTCATCTATTGATCTAACTCTGACATGCATACTCACACAGAGATCCATATGAAAAATATTTAAATGCAACAAGGATAGGATTTAAACTATAAACACCAGTAAGAAGCATACAATGCTAATTGTGCCCTTAAAGCACCATAGGACAAAGTATCAAAAATGCAGTGGAATGACTCCATTGCTTTGTGCATATTTAAAAGGATATGGCATGAAGAGGCCCAATCTGTTATAGACAATTCAAAAATAAGCCAGAACCTACAAGGGCTTAAATCCCACTGGGTGGGGTTTAAAAGTGGCCCATTCCATCTGGCCAACCCTCTTGTCTCCAGACCCCCTGCAAGCCTAGATCCCATGACAGTGGTGCTGGGCACAGATGTCAAAGCAGCATTCTGTGCCAAGCACCGTGGCAGCTGACTTAGGCTTTGGCTCTGGCAGGCTGCACTTTCAGACCACATTCAGTGTTTCTTGCCCCTTCCTGGAAGGTATGTATCCTCGGAGATAAAGATGTCTTCATAGCAGCCTATCTATTTTGCCCCCTCTCCTCCCTGAACTATTTTCCTATAACCTATGCGCTGGCATTAAGTCAGCATCCACTCATGGATGCCCCGAGAAACAGCTCTGGGAAACGTACTTCTGTATTTATTGCAAGGACGTTGAGGATATTCGTCACAGCAGTACCCAGGGTTCTAAGACGACCCACGGAAAATTTTTCTTAAGGTTCAGGAACAAGGAAAGCTGTGCTTTTTTCTGAAAAGCTATCTTTCCTCTTCTTTTTTTAAACTCTTATTCCAGGATTCCCTGTAAGCTGCACAACAGATTGCATTTCCCTCTTTGCTCTGTCTGTTAGGCAGCGAAGAGCCACATTGAAGGCTCATCTCTAGCAACAGCACCGAGTCTAACTGCGTTTCCTATGTAAACCTCAACTCTAGCTTCCTCTTGTTTTTATTGTTTTTCCCTTTAAAATTTGTCTTCATTTACTTCCTTTTTGCCTTGTTGCATACACTTAATATATAAGATGCTTCAAGTCATTTTTAGAATGAGAGGAAGTTAAAAGAATGATTAATAACCACTATTGGTTCTCCGATTTGAAAAAAAAAACACAATTTGACTATTTGTTGACTTTTTTTACTCTCTGGTGGTATTTTGTGCTAAAAATTTAATACATGTGACTTTACCGAATCCTTATAATAATTGTAGTAGGTGGAAAATAATAGTTATGTTTATTTCAGTCTTGGAGATGAGGAAACAGAGACTTTGAGACATAAATCAATCTGCCCAAGGCCAATTCTAACTTAGTATTCATCTCTAAACTCTCCAAATCCAACCACTGTAGTTGGCTTATAATAAGAGAATCCCTCCAAAAGATCTCTTAAATAAATATACACATATAGTAAGACAATTGAGACCATTTCCCTAGCTACTTTACTGATACTGAGATCACTGCAAAGTGATGAAATGGCTCCCCTGTGGTACACCACAGTCCCCAACAACTCGAACTCACTCTATGCGGGCAGTGCGACAACCCTGCCAGACCTGCCAGCAGCTGTGTCCTGTTCCTGGTCCTGCACTGCCTGCGCCCATGTGTTCACACCCCATGCTGCTTCCCCTCTGGGTGGTAAAATGGTTGATGCTGGCAGGTTATCTGTGACACAACAATGCCAAGAAGTAGGGAGAGAACTGGCAGTGCTGGATTTAAGCAGCACAGAGGTCTCTGCCTTCAGATCTGAAACACAGCAGCCCACTCTGCCTGTCATCTGCATGGCAGATGTCTCTTATCTTTGATACCATGAAATCAGGCCTATATACACACAGTGAACAGCTTCAGATCTGAGAGTATTTTTAGAACAATGGGCCTTGAAAAGAAAGGCAGCAATGCCTGTGGAAAGATGGATAATAGGAAAGCTAACTACTCGGGCCTGGATTTGTCAACTATTAATCAAGTGTCAAAGGGAAAAATATTAGGAGTGCCCTCATTTCCATGCCAGGTGCAATCCAAGCGGGGAAACGGCTTTACAGTCCGAGTTCAAACAAACTGCCCATACTACTTAAGGGGATGAGCTACTAATTTCAACTCAGCTGAACTAACGGACCACACTTCTGCGGTTCCTGATCCATTCAAATACAATAGGCTCATCTGTGGGGAGAAAGAGGAGTTGGGACTCTGACAGGGATGAAATGAATGAGCCTGTGCCAGTCTGCACTCGTCCAGGGTTTGAAGGCACCGGCTGGCTCTTTGATGGGCTGGGATCCTACTGGTAGAAAGAGAGCAGGGAAGTCAGTCATAAACGAACCTTCAAACCTGGGCCTGACTTCTCTGGCAAACAGGGGTAGGAGGAGGTTGCACAATTAACATGAAAAAGATTGTGAAGTAAAAACCCCTGTTCAGGCATCAGTAAAGCTGAAGCAGGCTTACAAAAGAAGTACTGTGCTCAAATCTATATATATTACATACACATAATACATCATAGCCTTGGTAAATTTATATACACATAGATACACACATATATATAGATGCACAGAGGGAGCAATTTCCTGTCTTATTCTAATTTCAATGCCTAGAACAGTGCCTGGCACAAAGCAGCTTCTCCACCCATGTGGAGATGGAATGAGCACCCAGTGGACCTTCTGAACCTATTAATGTATTTCATCTACACAATGATCCTGTGAGAATGGGATTACTATCACCCCCAGTTTATAGAAGAAGGAAATGAAATGAAAGGAATCTAAGGTATTTGCTCAAGGTCACACAGCCAATAAGATCTGATCCTAATTTAGTCCAACCCAAGATCATTGCCTTTCGCCCTCATACACAATGGCTAGGCAGAGAAATGAAAGGGCGGGCCTCCACCCCCAAGCCCTAGTCAAGGACTACAGCAGTAACAGCAGCCAGTACTTACACGGCCAGAAGGTCCACCAGCTGGTCACTACCTGCTGGCTCCCTGCAACCTTGCCTGGGCTCTGGGGTTTGCAGCGGGGGAAGGACAAGGGTAGAGACCAAGCAGCCTAAAAGCTTTGTTCCTTTATCATGAGAGTTGTCAGGTATGGACTTCATCTTCTTAAAAACAGGTATTATCTAGTTTTGTTTCTTTTTAGCCCAGGGCAGAAGCCTTATTAGATAATGTAAGACTTCACTGCAAAAGACAGGGAGTCTCACAGGCTGCTAAGAGACTGGCCCAAGGAGCATGGTTTTAATGGAGTTAAACCAGGTTGAGTGCGTGTACCGACTTGAGGGAAGGGAAGGCAAAAATTTGGGGTGTATGCTGTCATCTCAAATTCCTTTCACATATGGGAAGGAAAAGCTCTGTGACCAGAAAGGCACAGAGCTGCGGAAGCCCACTGGGTGCCAGAGACATCTCGGAAGGCTAAGAAATACAGTCAGTTAAGTTTGCTTCTGCAGAGACAGGGTTGAAGCTGATCTGATCCTGCTATTTGTAATCCAATCTTACCCTCAGAGATGCTGCCTTATTTTAGTTTCTGGTATGCTGACCCCTCCTCCCACACCCCAAATGTGATTTATTCATTTGTTATCCAATGAAGTTATTTAACTAGATGGACTTTGGGGGAGCTGGTTTGGTTTTTTGTTTAGTTTGGGTTTTTTTTTTTTTTTTTTTTCATTGCCAGTTAACAGTGACACCTGGTGGTTACATATAGCAAAGTAAGACCCTGCCCCTACCTCCCCCCTCCCCCGCAAGTTGCAAGATTTATGCCCCCTCCATACGAGGCACATTCGCTAGATAAAAGCATTAAACTGGAATGGCATCTCCGTTCTTAGCATTTACAGCCTTGGTTATATCAACCACCCTCTGATCAATTTCCATTTCTGGAGTTTACAGCCTAGATGTAAAAGCCTGCCACAAAGGCTATATTTAATATGACAAATTAAAAAAGCAAACACAGGCTTGGTCATTCTTTGGAGCCAGGAAAAGCAAACAGGAGGAAGGAAAAATTCAACCGTAACGCACATAAAGAGGGACTTTCATGGAGCAGCCAAGTTTGCCTCTTTCCCAACATGGTGACGGCTGCCCCAAGTCCTAACCCCCTACCAGAGGAGCCCACAGACACAGATGCTCCATGGGCCAGTGGACATCCACCTCCTTCCAGCAGCTCCCTCTCCAGCCCTCTGGCAGACAGAGGAGCCAGTTCCAAAGCAAGCTGGTCATCTGCTCACGGTAGGAAACTCACTACTGCTGGTCATCTCTGGATAGCTCTTTTTACTGGTTCTTCTGAATCCTAAGCTGAGGCCTGATCTTGTATAAGCCCCTGGCTACAGGATTCCCCCTTGGGCCTTTGCAAAGAACACACAGCTTTCTCTTTTCTCCCATGAGAGTGTGTTGCTTTGACTGCTGTGTGGAGAATACCTAGAGGGGCAGGAGTGAAGGAAAAGGACTGGTCAAGAGGTGATGGGGCCTGGCCTAGGCCGGCGGCTTTGAGGTGAAGAGAGGCAGACAGTTTTGAGAGCGATTTTCCAAGGGAGGCCGGCAGGCTTTACTTTTGGTAATGGATGTGGGATGTAATAGAAATGGAAGAATTGGCTTGGTGCCTAAAGCTCAGCGGCTAGGGTGCTAGCCACATATACCAGAGCTGGCAGGTTCGAACTCAGTACGGGCCTGCCAAACAATGACAACCACATCAAAAAATAGCCAGGTGTTGTGGCAGGCACCTGTAGTCCCAGCTACTTGGGAGGCTGAGGCAAGAGAATTGCTAAAGCCCAAGAGTTTGAGGTTGTTGCTGTGAGCTGTGATGCCATAGCACTCTACCAAGGGTGACACAGTGAGACTCTGTCTCAAAAAAAAAAAAAAAAAGAAAGGGAAAATTTAAGGACAAATAACTGGATGAACTGATGAATGGAGGGGCTGTTTGCTGAGATGGGGACTTGATCTCATTCAGGGGACCTCAATCCTCAGTACTAGAAGGTATGGCTTCGATACTAATCAGCTCATCAACTGCCCCTCTTCACACAGTAATGAAGCTCACAAAGAGACCAGGGTTCCTATTTTCTCAGGTTTCTTCTCCATTTAGAGAGCTTCTTAATTTCTGAATTAAGTTGCCAAATCAGCTCTTGATCAAGGACAACACTGATTGTTTCCCCTGACTTCAAAATAAGTTTGCAGGTGATGTGTGTATGAGGCAATCAACCTTGTAATATACTTCCTCTCCCTCCCAGCCTGCTAGGAGGTCATCTGACTCAGCCCTGAAGGGAATGTGCTGGAATGTGCTGCAGCAAACAAAGGGAGCTGTGGTCAAGTGGTCTGGCTGCATTTTTCTCCTTCTGAGGCACCTTGAATACCAACTCAAGAGTCAGCAAGGTCTAATTCTGGGTTTAATTGCTTTCAGAAGTAAAAAAGAAAATTAAAAATGAGAAGATGATAAATTGAGAATATTAGCTTGTTTGATGGTTCTCAACTTGAAGAGGATGGGATGGGGTAGGGATAGGAAAAGTGGACTAGAACAGAGAAAGTGAAAATCAGCTCTCTGTAACTCCTGGTCTTAACAGGCATCTAAAATAATTACTTGAAGATAAATTCATTATGTTCTTGAGTTGTACTTTAAATCACAGCATAATCAGCTTTAGGATACGGCCTAGGAAAGACTGTTCCCACCCTCAGTTGGTTCTGTAAGGAACAGGAATGACTGGAGGCAAGAAGCCTGATAGGATGTGCCCCTTTGCTCAAGAAACCATGAATGATTCTGGGACTAAGAGATGTGATGGGAAAAGGAGACAAATTAAAAGGGAACTGGCAAAATCAAGAGCAAAAAATGTCAAAGGACAGTAAATCAAATCAAAAAGATATTCCTATCACTTCCAGGGAGCACAAGGTCTATCAGCAAGTTGGCTCTGCTCATTCCACAGTCAGAGCAGCCTTTTAGCCCCCTAGGGAATGAGCTGACTCCTGCCTCTCACCCACTAAGGATGATCAGGGATATGTCTCCAGAAGCTGAGAAGGAGGGACTCTGCTCTGGGGACACGGGGCTGGTCATGTTGGAGGAGGTCCAGGGCCCAGGGCAGCACACAGACCAGGCCACACAGCCCAGCTTTTGCCCCAGCAGCAGGCCTTCCAGGATGACAGTTCCAGGATGCAGGTTGCTCCCTGAAAAACTGGGAAAAGAGGACCAAGGTGGATTTTGGGCCTTAAGTCTGGGGAATGCTGCTGTGCTCAGAGTATCAGTCCACACGAAAAATTGCTTAGTAAAGGAAGCAGAAGTAGCTCCTTCTGCTGGAGGTGGTACAGCTAGTCTCTAATAAGCACAGTTAAAACTCTTGGAAATTATAATTACATAATTTCAGAATAAGAAAAGGCACTTTAAGCCATAAGTCCAGCAATTCTTATGTTGCCTGGGTCACAGACTCCTATTGGAACTGGATGAATGGCATGGACTCTTCCTACAATTGTGTGTGCAGTTTGCAAGGGTTTGCGGCACTGACCTCATCTAAGACCCTTCATGGAGGCTAGGTATGCCAGATCAGGAGCCTGGTGCTTAGCTCTGCTGTTGAAGAAACTAAGGCATGGAAAGGTGCTGGTACCGCATTGCCAGGCCCTGAAGTGGATCTTCCCCTGACCAGGAGGATGCTGGGCTCCCTCAAGCGCACTGTCTTTCTGCTTTTTGACCCTCTGGAATTGTTGCTGACATTGCAGCAGAGGAAAAGGTTACTGGCGAAGAGAAATGCGTCTAGTAAAAATACCATCTCTAGAGTTGGCACAGTTAAAGAAATCATCTTAACCTGGCAAGAGGAGAGAGGAGAGAAAAGAGAGCAGAGATGCCTCAACTCTGCTCGCCATTAGCAAATCATCTGTAATTTAGAACAAACGTAAAGAGATGTGGGTGATCAAGCAGACGTACCTCCTGGCAGCCTCTTGTAATTTCACGGGCTGTTTGGCGCTGAGGTAAATCAAGCAGGCATCAGCCACTTTATTCAGGTCACCCTCACCTGCAGAGAGAAAAAACAAAATAAGCATCAGCCCTCAGACTTCATTTGGGACAAGCAGTGACCAACTGCTGTCTGGGGAAACTGGAACAGCTAGGAAAGGTACCCTGGGATGTCCATCCCACCAAAGAACACATCCAGACAAATGGACAGATGAGGCCACGGACTAAAGGAGATGCACACGGAGAGAGGAGGTGGGGCCAGACTGAACAGAGAGTGCAACAGCAGGGGTGAGACAGGTGTACTCTGCGTCTGGCTGCTACCCACCTAGGTCCAGTCTCTCACAGAGGGGGCCCAGCCCCTGCAAGACAGCCAACTGCAACTTGAAGGCCAACGTGTGTGAGTAAACTGGTCCAGCCCTGGCGCTGATGGGAGCCTGGGTGACTAAGGAGCCAGCCAGCTTTGGTAGAACATCTTTGCAGAAACGCCTTCGTAGAAAGTCACCACATTTGCCTGCCAGGGTACCCAAAACCTGCAAAAACAGCCCCCAACCTGCTGAGTGAACATCGCCAAGGCAGCAAGAGAGCTAAAAAAAAAAAACGCTTGGTAATTGAATTTCATCTAGGTCTCTGCTTGAAAAAAAAAAAAAATAGAATTACTGCTGTTAATTCCTTGCCCATAGTTTGTGATTCTGACAGTTATGAATTTGGAGGTCTTTGCTCCCAAGGCATGGCTGCTTCTATCCATAAATACAGATTACATGGAGAATAATTCAAAGGAATCTTGGGTTGGATGAATATGATTAATACCTTGATTTTTCTCTTTTTTTTGTTAAAAAAAAAAGACCTTAAAGCAGTTCACATAGATCATCTCTTGAATCTTCCTAACATCCCTTGAGAAAATATTTGTGCTTTTAACTCCAGCAAGCTAAGCAAACACAAGCACGAAGGTCCAGCTGCTGTTACATGGAGGTATCAGGAGGGCAGTCACCAGGCCAGGGTCCCTGGGCTGACCCAAGGCAGGGATCCTGCCACTGGACTCAGTGTTCCTTCTGTTCAACTGCATGATCTCTTATGTACATCACCCTCATTCTATCTTTCACAACAGTTTCTTTGCATGTCTCGTTTTAAACTTTCTCTAGCAGAACATATTGAAACGTTCTGGCCAGGTGCACAAGACTGAGTACACAGGATAATAGGAATTTCTTTAAAAATTGGTAAGCGAGGCATAACCAGCACACAGAGTGTTTGCCAACTTTGTAGAGACAGGTACTCATTCCGGGTCCCTCGGCTGGATAGCACAGGTTCTACAGACCTCAGGGTTCATAGCCAGGCGTACACATAGAAAAAGCAGCTCCAGTTACAATACACACATTTTTTTTTCCCTTTTTGAGGCAGAGTCTTATTATGTTGCCCTCGGTAGAGTGATATGGCATCATAGCTCACAGCAACCTTAAACTCTTGGGCTCAAGTGATTCTTTTGCCTCAGTCTCCCAAGTAGCTGGGACTACAGGCACCTGCCACAATGCCTGGCTATTTTTTTTTTTTAGCAGGGCTGGGCCAGGTTCCAACCTACCAGCCCTGTTGCCCTAATCACTGAGCTACAGAAGCCGAGCCTTCATTTTTATTTTTCTACACTTATAATCATTTCAGATAATCTATTAACTTTCATAAAGAAAGACAGCACATCTAAATAAGTTTGGTAATACTTCCCTCCCTCTGCCTTAACCTCCTTTCCCTCTCTCTTTTTTTACACACATATCCTTTTGTGCATTTTGCTTTGGAAAAAAACATTAACAATTTTATGTGTGTATATATATATATAATTTTTCCTCTTATAATTGTGTCCCACCCCCAGAGGTGTGCCATATACTGTGACCCCCCTCATTTCCCCTTCCTCCTCCCCTCTTGCTCATTCCCCTACCATCATTCCCCATATTAGCTTATCTACTGCCTTCACATTAGAAGAGTACACTGGATTCTTTTGGGGGGGAGACAGAGTCTCACTTTGTGGCCCTTGGTAGAGTGCTGTCGCATCACAGCTCACAGCAACCTCAAATTCTTGGGCTCAAATGATTCTCTTGCCTCAGCCTCCCAAGTTCCTGGGACTACAGGCACCTGCCGCAATGCCTGGCTAGTTTTTAGAGATGAGTTCTTGCTCTGGCTCAGGCTGGTCTTGAACCTGTGAGCTCAGGCAATCCACCCACTTTGGCCGTCCAGAGTGCTAGGATTACAGGCGCAAGCTACCAGGCCCGGTCAAGTACATTGGATTTTTGTTTCTCCATTCTTGTAATGCTTTACTAAGAAGAATGTGCTCTACCTCCATCTAGGTTAGTACAAAAGATGTAAATTCTCCATCTTTTTTAGTGGCTGAATAGTATTCCATGGTATACATATATCACAACTTGTTAATCCATTCCTGGGTTGGTGGGCATTTAGGCTGTTTCCACATTTTGGTGATTATAAATTGAGCTGTGACATCTGTGTCTAGTGCAGATGTCCTTATGATAAAAGGATTTTTTTTCTTCTGGGTAGATGTCCAGTAATGGGATTGCAGGATCAAATGGGAGGTCTAATTTGAGTTCCTTGAGGATTCTACATACTTCCTTCCAAAAAGGTTGCATTAGTTTGTAGTTCTACCAGCAGTGTAAAAGTGTTCCCTTCTCTCCACATCCATATCAGCATCTGCAGCTTTGACACTTTGTGAGGTGGGCTATTCTCTCAGGGGAGTTTTGGTTTGCATTTCTCTGATGATTAGGGATGACGAGCACTTTTTTTATATGTTTGTTAGCCATTCATTTGTCCTCTTTAGAGAAAGTCCTATTCATCTCTCTTGCCCAGTTGGGTCTTTTTTTGTTGATTAATTTGAGTTCTCTACAGATCCTAGTTATCAAGTTTCTGCCTGATTCATAATATGCAAATATCTTTTCCCATTCTGAAGGGTATCTATTTGCTTTGGTTGTTGTTTCCTTAGCTGTACAGGCAATTTTATATGTTTTAATTTGGTTCAGTAACTGCTGAAGGATCTAACAGAAAACCAAACTACTTTAGCCGTGTACATTAGATGCATTCCAAGCTTCATTTTATGTCCCTACATATCTTTTTTCCTTGCTTACCACCTTCTTCTAATTTATGTTAGCTTGCCATGTTAAACCTATTTCTGTAGGCTGCCTTAAGTCCTTTTTAGAATAAGGAAGGATATAAATAAATAACCTAAAATGTGCATGCTAACATAAGCCAAACTAAGGCAGGAGGAATAATACCTTACATACAAACAGGGCTTTCAGTTTCCGAAGCATTTCAACAAATAGTCCCATTTTATCGTTGATAACACTGTGAGAAAGATGGACAGGTATTCCTAAGGCAAACCTGAAAATAGGTGGCCCTGGGCTTTGCCCAAGGTGACGTGACTGGGCAAAGGATCTCCACTGCCAGGACCTGAGCTCCTGGGTGCAGTGCACAGAATACAGGTATGAACTCACTGATCGGGGTTCTTAGCTGTATGATCTTGAGAAAATTCCCTAACTTCTCTGAGCATGTTTTCTCCTCTGCCAAAAATGGACATAATATACTGTCCTCATGGGAGGCTGGCTGTGAGATGAGCTCATGTGTGGAGGAGTGCTGAGGAGTGCACGGCACATGAGATGCTTAACGATTACTGGTGTCTTTTTTATTACTAGTTCACTCTGCTTCACATTTAGAAGGAAACTGACTTCTATTTTCTTCGTGCTTTTGTTGTTTTTCTATAATTTCTACAAGGTACGTGACACCACAATCAGATAAAAAGAGAACCAATCCAGGACAGGTGCAGTGGCTCACACCTGTAATCCTAGCACTCTGAGAGGCCAAGGTGGGCGGATTGCTTGAGCTTGGGAGTTTGAGACCAGCCTGAGCAAGAGCGAGACCCTGTCTCTAAAAAAAAAAAAATAGCTGGGCATTTGGCAGAAAAATAGTTGTGGCGTTGTTACCCCCCGAGTAGCTGGGACCTGTAATCCCAGCTACTTGGGGGAAACAGAGTCGCTTGAGCCCAGGAGCTTGAGGTTGCTGTGAGCTATAATATCAGGGCACTCAACCCTAGGGCAACTAAGTGACACTCTGTCTCAAAAAAAAAAAAAAAAGAACCAATCCTAAAGACTCTGGTAAGCTACTGTGGGTCCCTGAGTACTACCTCCATCCTCATGACAGACAGTGGGGGCCACCGGTGCAGTACCTTGAAGGCCCTAAGCACTGCTAGGGGGGTGTCTTGTGTGAGTCTGTGCACGAGTGAGGGCCAGGCCCGGTGAGCCAAGGGAAGGAGCTGGTTCTTGTGAGACTGCAAAACCACCACACACAGATCTAGCACATCCAAGACCTGAAAGACAAGATTTTTGCAGATGGTTAAGGTTGGAAACCAAATTCCTGGGATCAAGTCACCATTTGAAAAGAATATAACTTAGAAAGAAATACACTAACTGGCTAATTGTTTACTGAGTGCTGTCTACATGACAAACATAGGCTAGGTACTGGAGGGAGACACAGGGACAAAAATACACACGTTTCCTTGTATTCTTGAGGTTTATGGTCAATTGGGGAAAGACCTTAATTAGATAACAACCAAATAAAGAGATGGTTACCAAGTAGGGAAGTAAAGGGTACAATGGAAAGGAACCAAGAGAAGGATCTAAACCACACAGACTGTCGGGCAGGCTTCTCTGAGGAAGTAGCATCTAAAAAGAGACATAAAGGGACTCGGTGCCTGTGGCTCACTCGGCTAAGGCGCCAGCCACATACACCTGAGCTGGCGGGTTCGAATCCAGCCCAGGCCCACCAAACAACAATGACAGCTGCAACCAATGACGTCGGGCACCTATAGTCCCAGCTACTTGGAAGGTGGAGGCAGGGAATCGCTTGAGCCCAGGAGTTAGAGGTTGATGTGAGCTGTGATGCCACAGCACTCTACCCAGGGTGACAGCTTGAGGCTCTGTCTTAAAAAAATAAAAGAGACATAAAGGATGAGTGCGAGTTAGTCCTGTGAAGAGCACAGCAAGCTTTCTCACCTCTGGGTCTCCCTCATTGCAGTTTCTAGTTCCTCCCAAACTAAGTCAGGGAGACTAATACCTTGGAAACAAACAGGGCTTTTAGCTTTCCAAAGCATTTCACCCAATAGCCCCATTTTATCCTTGACAACACTATGAGAAAGACGGGATAAGAATTCCTAAGACAAATCTGAAAGTAGGGGGGTTCTGGGCTTTGCCCAAGGTCCCTTGACTGGGCAGAGGAGCTCCACTGCCAGGACCTAAGCTCCTGGGTACAGTGCACAGAATATAGGCATGAACTGGAAACTGCAACGAGGAAGACCCAGAGGTGAGATGGAGCTTACTGTGCTCAGGAAACAAAAGAAGGGCTGTGTGGAACCTGGAGAAGGGGTAAAATGGGGCTGGACCACAAAGGGGTCACATGAGGAATTTTTATTTTGGACTAAGTGCAATGGGGCACCATCAAAGTGTCTTAAGCAGGAAAGTGACATGACATGATTCATGTCTTAAAAAGATCATCCTAGTTGCTGAGTGGAGAAGGGATATGAAGGGGGAGAGAGAAGTGAGGAGGCCCTTTAGAAGGCCACAGGGCAGGTTCACATGAGAGGAGAGTGATGTCGCCACGTGATAGAGGCGGAGGCAGAGAATTGAAGAGATCTGAGATCTGTTTCGGAGATGACATGGCTTAAACTGCTGAAGGACTAGTAACAGGGAGAGGAGAGGAAGAGAGGTATCAAAGAGCTGGCTGGGTTCAGACATAGCGACTGAAGAGATGCCACCAAATGACATGGGAGCCACCTAGTAGAGGAGCACATCGAAAGTCTGATGAGATCAAGTCCTATTACAGCTGCATGGACAGGCCAAGTGGGCAGCTGAGGTGTAGGCTAATCTCACAAGAAAGCTTTGGGGTAGCCTACATGTAAACTGATTTTTCACCTTTCTTAAGAATGTTTCCTGATCTCTGATAGCTCAAAGTTCACTGAAAACAGCCTGCGTCAGTGTCACAGGCGGTGGTCAGTAAGAGATGGATGCAGGCTTCCTTCCTGCACATGGGCCAGCCTTCACGGAGCAGATGTGGCAAGTGTGAGTGAGACAGACAGAGTGAACCTGCCAACATTAAGCAGTAAGCCCTTACTGGGTACCTACTCCATGCCGGTCCACACTGAGACTGGGAGAAGAGGCCTTGCCATTGAGGGGTGACTGCTGAGGCAGGGGAACAAGAAAAAGCTTAATAGTGTAGGGAGAGCACAGCAGTACAGTAGAAATGGCTCCGGTACCACTGAGGGGCTTTGAATCGGAATTCTGCTGTTAGCTGGACAAGTTACATCACGGTGCACATTTCCCCCTCTGCCTGGAATGTTCTTCTCCCTGACTTTGTCGCTTCACACGGTTGGCTCCTTCTCAACCTTTAGAAATGTTATTGCCTGAGAGAGGCTTTCCCCAAGGACCTAGTCTAAACCAGAATGTAAGCTCTGCCTTATTGAAAAGGGTTTGGTACAGAGTGGGTTCTCAGTACGTATCTGCTACGTGGCTAAATTACTATGCTTATATTACTAAGCATATAGAACCTGTGTTACTATCTCAGTAGCATTTCCTTGCCTTGTATGTGTGAGTCTGTATACTGCCTCTCTTCCTACGATAGACAGGAATTCCATAAAGACAGGAACCACGTCTGCATCATTCCCTTCGGCTTGGTCTGCAGTAGTCCTTGATTAGCATTTAGTGAATAAATGAACGAGTGTAAATGTCATACTTCATGATAACTGTTCTATAATCCACAACTCTGTGGGGTCCGTTATT
The DNA here is from genome assembly GCA_963575145.1 of Galago senegalensis. Lineage (NCBI taxonomy): Eukaryota > Metazoa > Chordata > Mammalia > Primates > Galagidae > Galago > Galago senegalensis. The sequence continues at coordinate 14,724 of CAUYTI010151416.1, forward strand.
TCCACTTTACAGGAGAGATACTGAGGCTCAAAATAGTGAATTAATTTACTCAAAGGCACATGACAAGTAAGGGTCAGAATCAGGATCGGAACTCAGGTATGTAGTTCTGATTCCAACACTGATGCTCTTGATAATTATGGTGTGAATGCAGCTGCTACAAAATCTCCATAAAAGGGAAAGTTTTGAATGATATACCGGAGTTCGGTGAATGTAATCAACCAGGCACCTACCTTAAAGCCTGGCATGGAACAGGCACTCAAGAGTGTTTACTGAATGGAACAACAGATGAATGCTAAGTGGTGTCTTGGGAAGACTAAATAAATTCTGTAAAACATAGACTCAGATTTGAGATAATCTGTCAATCAGGGTTTCCTAGCCCGTCACCCCAAGCAAGGCAATGTGCTCTCAACACACACAGGGAGTCACTAAAGCAGTTGCAGTCCTCACTCCTGCTTGGGAACAGGAGTTGCTTTCCTTTGGGTATAAGATTTTCTCCTGGGTGACTCTGGAAGCCCTGGCCCCCACTACCATCTCACCCCACTGTCCTGTTATTGCAGTCAATATTGTGTATTTTCAGCTTTTGCTTATGGAGTACTGCTTGGGAAACTGCGGCAAATCAGGATGTAATATTATGAAGCAGAGGTTTTCCTAGTATGAAAATGGAAAAAGAAACAGATAAGAGCTAGTGTCAGCTCGGGAAGAATGACCACTTTAATGTACTAAAACCTGCATCCTACATTGAGTCAGCTCAGAAAATGATATCCTTTCCAATGCACATGACTTTCTTTGCCTTGGAGATTAAATGAACCCCCAAACTCTGTGGCTTTAATGTAGGATTTTAGCATCTGAACTGACACAGAAGGATGTAAATTTATCCCACAGATAAATTCCCCTTGATGCCTTCTCTTGGGCACTACACATGGGCTGTGAGATAAAGGAATCTACTTGCTCATCTGTGTAGCCATCAGCAAACAGGCCACCCTCAGTCCTGGAGCTCTGTGAGTACAGAGAAGGGGCTACACACTGACCTTCAAGCGGATGTGCAGACTTTTATCAGACATCAAGTGGATGCAGCGCTCCATCACATCTGTGGCTATTTGGATGTGCACTGGCAGAGGTGGCTCCATATCTGGACGGGTATCATTCTCATCCACTTTGGGAGGGACTGACTGCTCCTCTGGAAAAAGAGCATAACTGGGGACAGTGTCTTATGAGAGATGCCCCAACCCAACCTTCCGACTAAGGAACAGGACTTACAAGAAGAAAATACACAGAAATGGATACTAAGGAAATCATCTGAAATTTGAGTCAAGCTATATGGGAAAAGCCCTTGCTATGGTTTAAACGTGTCCCGCAAAATTCAAGTGTTGAAACTTTATGGCCAATGTGAGGTTGCTGTGAGCTATGATGCTACGGCACTATACCAAGGATGATAAAGTGAGACTCAAAAAAAAAAAAGAAAAGAAAAGAAAAAAGGGATATAACATATTTTATATATGTATATAAAACACATATAACCTCATGTGCTGATGAGAGGGCTAAAACAGATTAACGTTACCAGCTATTACCATTCTCTTCTCACTGCCTAGAGTGCTGCATTGCATGACATAGGTGTAGGTTTGTTCATTAAAACAAAAAAGATACAAGAGTTGCATGATACCCAGGCCAAAATCCCTATCCCTATCCCTACCCAGGCCAAAAATTTTCCTCTATCTACTTATAGCCCCCAGCCCTGCATCGAAGCCCCCATTACCAGCTGTGCTCATTTCCACTGAGCTGAGCACTGTTCCCTTAACTTTTTCCCATTTCAGTTCCCTCTGCTGGAAAGACAGAATTGTACAGTAGAGGTTGCACCTGTCTCTAACAGATGCTGAAAAGATAAATGAAAATGCATTTTGTAGGATGCTCGAATTTCTTAGAGAGAGGGACCTCAGACATACAAGGTGCGCTTATGTGGTTAAAATAAAAAACTCAGGTCAAACCAACACTGAGCCAAACGTTCCTTAGAATGCCAAATGTGTGGTATCTACTTGATGAATGATAATCATAAGAATGATAGGACTGTGCGTTTTTTTCCCCTAGAGGAGGATTTGCTGTTTGAAATTCACCTATTGCAGAATGTTATTTGAGGGTTGTAGATTTTTCTGTTATTGGAAGAAGGGTTTGATTCATTCAGTCTGCTCCTAGTGATGATCAACCAGAACGGGAAGATTCTAAGCAAAAAGAATGGGTTCAATGCCAACGCTCAAATTTTAAACAAGAATGGCAAATCCAGATTAAGAGGGATCAGAATGCCTCCTTTTCTTCAGTGTTTCCAGGTCTGGATAAGACATGTAGTTCACAAAAAGGATTGGGTTAGCTCAAGAAGCAAATCTGAGAAGAAAAAGCCTGATAGATTTCTGATCAGGAAACTCTGTCCTTGGGGAGAGCAAGGCTCAACTCTGCATAAATCATTACTTGGGGCCTTGCTATTTAGAAGGACTTTGTTGTACTCAGTTGTATCGAGCTACTATTTCTTGTTATCCTAGAAGTATTGGCTTCATTTCATCACAGTCTCAGAGTGGAGATTGTCAAAAAAAAAGAAAAGAAAGAAAGAAAGAAAAAGAAAAATAGAAAAGAAATCTGTCCAATTCCAACCCAACAAACTAATTTGGGACTCAGTTCGATTTAGGATAGTTCTGAGATCACCAAGCTCATTATGACTTGGCATTTTATATTTGCAGAGGAGATTCTAATAATTTATTAATCCTTCCATGACCTGAAGCTCCAGATTGAGCTTGTGAATAAAACAACAGGCCAGAGCTTCAACTAGCCTGACCTCCTTTCTTCTTTATCATATAAATTGGTAAGAAAAACATTGCAATCTCTTCCCACCAATAAATAAACGGACAAAGCGTATGAACTGACAATAGACATGAGGAAAAAAACTGTTAGGAAAGAAGCATACAGAAAAACATTTAACCTTGCCAGTAATCAAAGAAATAACAAGAACCATTTTTACCTATTAATTCAGAAAGAAGTAAAATTGGTAACAGCCATCGTTGGCAAGGTCGTGGTGAAACCAGTGTTAACCCTGAAGTGCTGAAGGAAAGCTATAAACCGGTACAACCTTTTTGAAAGGCAATTTGGCAAGCATTAAATTATGTTCCTATCCTTGACCCAGAAATCCCACTCTGGGAGTTTAAAGAAATATGCAAAAAAGAAAAGGTCACATGCACAGAATCATCCACTGCAACACTGTTTATTAGAGCGAAAGCTAGAAGCAGCCTAACTATCCCACAGGGGAATGGATACTTAGTAGCAGCTATTACAATATTACTTGGAGAGCTGCTTATAACGAAACACACAAAAAGGGCACAGTGCACTCAAATTGCAGCGGCAACCATGTAAAAATAGGTTTGCAATAAAAAAAGAATTTTAAAAGATTACACAAAAAATGAGAATGGCGACATCAGCATGGTGATCTTGGTTTAGCTAACTTTTCTTTTTTTTTGCAGTTTTTGGCAGGAGCTGGGTTTGAACCTGCCACCCTCGGCCTATGGGACCGGTGCCCTACCCTTTTGAGCCACAGGTACCACCCTAAGTTAATTTTTCTTATTTCTAAACTCTTTATAATGATGTTACTATTTTTTTTTTTTACAATAATCTGTTTCAAAAAGAAAAAAACTGGGTAAGCCAAAATAAATACCTTCCTCATTATCAAAATCCGAGATGTTTCCATCTGCTACATCCTTCTCTTTGAGGTAGTTCAGCAAAAACTGTTCAATGTCTTCAGCTGTAGTGGTATTTTCAAGAGTCACTGGTCTCTGACTTCTCTCTTCCCCTAAACTTTGCTCTTGGAGTTGCCTGAGATCATCTGGGTCTGGGAACCACTGAGCTGTAGATAAAGTGTTATAATGATCACTCGGTTATTAACAACAGGCATTAGTGTTTTATACACAGAATAACCTCTCTGCCATGGCTGCACAGCTCCTACATAATCCAGTCCCTACCTGCCCCTCCAATCTCTCCTACCACTCCCATAAGCTCATTAACTGGCCATCTTCCAGTTTCTCCAATGTGCCAAGGGGTTTCCTGCCTCAGGACCCTTGCATATGTTGCTCTTGCTGTCTTGAATACTTTATCCCTACTTTATATCTGGTTAATTCCAAGTCCCCTTTCATGTCCTAGTCCAAATAGAACTTGCTCAATAAAACCATCCCTTGACTCTCCAGTTTAACTTAGATCACCTACATGATGTGTTATATCAGGGGTCCTCAAACTTTTTAAACAGGGGGCCAGTTCACTGTCCCTCAGACCATTGGAAGGCTGGACTGCAGGCCCTGGGACAAGTTTGCTGCTAAGCAGGACAGCCAGTGGTGGCAAAAAAACTGGCAGGCCGGATAAATGTCCTCGGTGGGCTGCATGTGGCTGTAGTTTGAGGACACCTATCTTATATCATAGCACCACATTCTTTTATTTTACATCTGTAATTGTGTATTTTGTATATATTATTCAGCATCTGAATTTCCCATTATGCTCTGTGCTCTATTAGTCACCACTGGAAATCCAAATCCAATGTGCCCAGGAGAGAGTGGGTGCGCAAAATATATACTGAATAAAAACATACGTGAGACTGAACACATAGAAGTGACAGAATTCTGAGTACAGAAGAGCAGCACGCATGAGCAGAATGTAGGCTCTACAGAGCCTTGAGAATGGACAGTCTCACACTGTATTTCTCACATAAAATACTTCAGAAGGCTGTCATTCTTTCCCTTCTTTGGAGATGCTCTGATACCTCTGAAGTCACCAAAAAATAAACCTGCAACACCACTGAGTCCAGTAGTTTCCAAACTGTGCCTTGAGGAGCCTTTGGGCTCTGCTGAAATGTCTTAGGGATAACAACAAGAAGGGCACCAAGACACAGCTCGCTGAGGGGGTGGGTTCCCGAGTCTCTGTCCCTTGGACAACAAGAGCAGCTCTAATTTCAACCATTTTTGTATACAGGGTGACCCCCAAAGGCTTCATTTCAAAAAAAGCTCTTAATACTTGAAGAATGAACAATCAAAAAATGCCACAGCCTGAAAACCGTTGCTGTGGTCCAGTGCCCTCCTTTTTACAGATAGGAGGGGAAAGGACTCTGCTAATCTTTAGCTCTTGCTAATCTCCTTTTCCTCAAGGAACATATTCACAGAGCCAGGCAATAAGAGACAGGAAATGATGAGCCAGGCAACTAGGAGCAGCAGAGAGCAAATGCTTGTGATGAGAGCCTTCAATCCAGTATCTGGAGGCTCCTCTATGTAGGGATCAATTATGACAGTTCTTCAATGTCTCAACCCCAGCGGTAAATCAGAAACTCAGTATAACCTAAGGAATTGGTTCCCAACTGGTTAAAGCTCAGATCCAGCATTTATACTGCTAAGACTAGACACACTGCAAAGATTATTTCTAAATTCAAGGCTAGTGCCAGACATTAAAATGCCTTTGCTCACAAATGGCTTTTAAACATATGAAAAGAAGCTCAACCTCACTCTTAATGCAAATTAAAACTATAATAAGGTGCTATTTTTCTCCCACTAGATTAGCAAAGATCAAAAGCTCGGTAATACTTAGTGTGGGCAAGGGCGTGGCAAAATTGGTACTCTCGTACATTACTAATGGAGTTTAAATTGGTATAACCTCTTAGGAGAGCAATTTGATACTCTCTACCAAAAATTTAAATGTAATACCCTTTAAACTAGAGCATTTCTTTTGGGAATTCATTCTACTGATACACTGAGGCATGTTCAAAATGACCTACAAAGGTATTTACTGCAGCATTTTTTTCTGTGGTGGCCAAAGATTGGAAACAACCAAAATGTCTACCAAGAAAGGACTGGTTAACCACACCATGGTGTAGCCACGCAATGGATTACTATGCAACCAAAAAGAGAATGCAGCAGCCCTATGGGTATGGATGTGGTGCAATCTCCGAGATTGGGAATATATGACATGAATACTTTCTCATTTTCTTTTCTTTTCTTTTTTTTTTTTTGAGACAGAGCCTCAAGCTATCCCCCTGGGTAGAGTACCATGGCATCACAGCTCACAGCAACCTCTAACTCCTGGGCTCAAGCGAGTCTCCTGCCTCAGCTTCCCAAGTAGCTGGGACTACAGGTGCCCGCCACAATGCCCGGCCATTTGTTTTGGTTGCAGCCATCGTTGTTTGGCGGGCCCGGGCTGGGGATTCCAACCCGCCACCTTAGGTGTATGTGGCTGGCGCCTTAGCCGATTGAGCCACAGGCGCCGAGCCAATACTTAAAGCTACCCTTTCTTGTTATGAATAATCAGCCATCTAGTGCTAAGCAGTAATTTAAGTGATAGTTCTTGCCCTTACTGTGGCATCTAATGCTAAGTCAATACACGCTGAACACGGTGTTTGTGGTAACTCCATTTTCTATATGGCAGTGGGTTCTCTTAAGACGTTCCAGAAATCCTCTGAAACTGAACTTCCACTCCCATCTTAAAAGAGTGGCCCGTTAATTAGGCAATCCAATGACAAACAGGAACCCTAGCATAACATGCTACTTTAATTCCTGACAGTACCAGCTCCACCTCAGTACTACTTTTTTTTTGCAGTTTTTGGCTAGGGCTGGGTTTGAACCAGCATATGCGGCTGGCACCCTACTCCTTTGAGCCACAGGCGCCACCCAGTACTACTTAGTATTCAAATAGTTAAGTGTATTTTGGGTTATTTAAAAACTTTCAGAAAAGTCCTAATTTTGCTGCTGTTCCTAGGATCCCCCAGAGTCAATCTTAACCACCCTCATTTTCCTTCCTGCAAGGAATATACCCTGCCTTCCACCTCAATTTATAGAAAAGAAAGCACTATCAAGATTCTGAAGGACATTCCTCCTTTAGAGATGACCACACACAGCAATTAAGGCAATCCGATTTTCAAGGCCCAAACTGCTCCAGATGATACTTAGAGATACCTGAGAGATACATTTCATAGCTCAAACTGAAATGTAGCATAGTTCCCCCAAGCAGCAATGGTGGGATATATTTGGCCCATGGAAGGCAGTCCCAGTCTGCCTCATAAGCAGCTAGTCAGTCTTAGGAGAAGTGCCTTAAGGGTAGGCCCAGGTAGGTCTTGCTCACACTAACTTCTCAGTGGACTAGCCCACTACACAAGCTTCTGAGAGGCTGCAAAATAAAATCCAAACTCCCTCCCTTGGCTTATGAGGCCCTGCAGGATTTGTCCTTGACCTCCTATCCAATTTTACCTCATACCACTCTCTCTACAATGGCCTCTTTTCCATTTTCTTTTTTTTTTTTTTTTTGAGATGGAGCCTCAAGCTATCCCCCTGGGTAGAGTGCCATGGCATCACGCTCATAGCAACCTCCAACTCCTGGGCTCAAGCGAGTCTCCTGCCTCAGCCTCCCAAGTAGCTGGGACTACAGG
>CAUYTI010151419.1:0-35705 GCA_963575145.1 Galago senegalensis
CCTCCAACTCCTGGGCTCAAGCGAGTCTCTTGCCTCCGCCTCCCAAGTAGCTGGGACCACAGGCGCCCGCCACAACGCCTGGCTATTTTTTGGTTGCAGCGGTCATTGTTGTTTGGCGGGTCTGGGCTGGGGATTTGAACCTGCCACCTTAGGTGTACGTGGCTGGCGCCTTAGCCGGTTGAGCTATAGGCGCCGAGCCCTCCCACTTTAAAAAAAAAAAAAACACTGTTTTTGATAATCTGTTCTAAGTCACTTATATTTCCATGTAAATTTTAGAATCTGCTTATCAATTGCTATGAATAGATTTTCCCTGGATTTTCTTCCTGTATTGTACAATGTAATATAGCAAGAAAAAGAAATAAAAAGTATATTGATTAAAAAGGAAAAAGTAAAATTCTCTGTTTGCAGATTCACCCTCATAATGATTCATTTCTTCATTTGGTTCATGAGAATTTTGCTAGTTCATCTTTGGAGAGTTTTCCCTATGTTAATGCCTTGAACACCCTCTATGCCCTGAACTGTGAAATGGAATCTACATAAATGCTACTAGAACTAATAAGTGTGTGTAACAATTTCACAGGGTGCCAGGTAAAATATCCAAGAAAATTGCTTATCTATATGGTAGTAATTAACTTAAAATACTATTTACAATTAAAACACAATACTGTTTACAATTAAAACATAATACTTATATAAATACAATATTTATACCAGCATAAAAACATGAAATTCTTAGGCAAGGATTTAATGAAGGATTATGTGTCGAATAGAACAGCTTTGCTTCTATTTGAAAGGAAAAGGTGTTACCTACAGGTTTTTCTTCAATGTTCTTCATCAGATTGGGGAAATTCCTCCTATTCCTAGTTGCTGAAAATTTGATCAAAACTGAATGTTGAGTTTTGTTAGCTGTTTTTTTTTCTTTCTGCACCTATTGAGAAGATTATATAGTTTTGTTTTTTTAGTCTGTTCATATGTGATGAATCAATCCAATTCACATGGATTGATTTGTGAATGCCGAACCAGCACTGCATTCCTGAGATAAAGTCCACTTGGTCATACATATTATCTTTTTAATGTATTGTTGTATTTCTTTAGATAAATTTAACAACTTTTGTGTCCATGTTATTTTTCATAAAAATATTGGCCTATGTTTTTTTCTTAAGGTTTTTGCCTAGTTTTGATAGTAAGATAATTCCACCCTCATAGAATGATTTGGGAGATATATCTTTATCTTCCATTTTGTGAAATGAAGATTTTGTGAAAATTTTATTTCTTCCATAAATATTTGATAAAATTTCCTAGTGAAGCCATACATTCCTGTTTTTTAAGCTACAAATTTAATTTCTCAATAAATATGAGGTGACTTGTGTTATTTGTTTCTTTGTAAGTGGACTTTGGTTGTATATGCCTTCAAAGAATTTGTCCATTTCGTTAAAGTTTTTCAAGTTTATTGGCATATTATTTGTGATAGTCATTTATTATCCTTTTAATATCTATAGATTCATAATCATGTCTCTTACTTTATTTCTGAGAATGGTTACTTGCTTTTCCCTTTTTTAGACTGATCAGTATGGCTAGAGATTTATTATTTTTATTTTCTTATCTCAAAAACTGACTTTTAGTTTCAATGATTTTCTCTATTTTTCTGTTTGTAAAAATTTCATCAATTTCTGCTTTTGTTTTTATTATTCCCTTTTGTGTCCTTATTTATTTTATTTTTTTATTAAGTCATATACACATAGATCATGTATACATTAATGCATTTATGGGGTACAATGTGCTGATTTTATATACAATTTGGAATGCTTAGATAAAATTAGTTAATATAGGGTTTCACCTCATTTACTTAATTATTGTGTTAAGACATTTATATTCTATACTTAGTAGATATGACATGTATCCTTGTAATATGCTCCATAGGTGTGGTCCCACTGCTTATCCTCTTTCCATCAAACCTCCCCTCTCCCTCCCATCCCTCTCCTTTTCCCTCCAACATCCTGGGCTATAGTGGTGATTTATCTTTCATATGAAAGTCTGAGTGATTATAAATTGGTTTCATAAAAGTACTATGTATTATTCATTGTAGCTCAATTCATAATTGCCAAGTCATGGAAGAAGCCCAAGTGCCCATTGACCCATGAATGGATTAATAAATTGTGGTATACGTATACCATGGAATACTATTCAGCCTTAAAAAATGATGGAGATTTTACCTCCTTTATGTTTACATGGATGGAGCTGGAACATATTCTTCTTAATAAAGTATCTCAAGAATGTGTGCTTATTTTTGTTATATTTTCCTATTATTTGTCCATGTTCTTAAGAATGTAAGCACATTGTATTTTTATAATATAAGCACTGCTTTAGCTGCATCCCACAAATTTTGTTATATTTTATATTCACTTTTATTCAGTTCAAAATATTTTCTCATTTTCTTCATGACTTCTTCCACTTATAAAACATTATAAATATGTTATAAAACATACTTATGTTTTTTCACTCTTGGCCTTTCACTTATATTTAGAAGTGTGTTCATATTTCCAGATATTTGGGGGGACTGTCTAGAAACATCTTTGTTATTGATTTCTTATTTAACTCGGGTTAGATAATGTACTCTGTATGTTGTAAACCCTTTTAAATTTACTAAGACTTGTTTTATTGCCCAGATTGGAATCAAGTCATGTGTATTTGATAAAAATGTGTACTTTTTTGGGGTGTGTGTGTAATATTCTATGAGTGCCAAGTAGATTAATTTTGTTGCCAGTGTTGTTCTAGTGTTTTACATCTTTACTGAATTTCTGTCTACTTTTTCTGTCAATTATTGAGATTGGACTATTGAAATAACCAATTATAATTATGAATTTGTCTATTCTTCTAATTCCATCAATTTTTGCTTCATGCTTTTTGTTGAGGGTCCTGGGGACCCCAACCTAGGACAGTGGTCAGCAAGGAAGATGGTGCTGGAGAAATCATGAGACTTTACGCCAAACAATAGCATAAAGCCTGAAAGCCTCAAAGGGCATATGTTGTTTCATGTGCCTGGTGGCAACCTGAAAACAATGCAACAACCTGTCCTACTTCTCAGGAGTCTTTTTATTAGGTACCATAAAAGAGTATATGTGCAAAAATGCATGCAAGTTGGTAGTTAGTAGTCAAGGTTAAAAATGAGGGGTGAGATTATAGCCCCCAAGAAGGTTGGATAAAAGATAAATAGGGACATAGGGTAATGGAAACATCTGAAGTGGCTAGATAATATATACAGGGAGAAAAGAAAGGGGGGGAACAAGTTTTATCCCTTTGAGCTATCTTAACTTTCCTAACTTAACCCACCTGTACTGCTGAAGCCCCATGCAGAGATAGTCAAGTAGCCATTCCCCTGATTGGGCAATTTACTTTGAGTTGGAAGGTCTGTGAGGAATTCAACATGCTTGCCTCCCACAGCTTTTAGAAGCTTTATTATTGTCTGAACAAATATTCAGGACTGTTATGTAATCCTGGTGAATTGATCCCTTTGTTATTATGAAATGTTCCTTTCTACGGGTGGGAGGATATTTCTTATTCTAAAATTTACTTTGGTCTTAGTACAGCCACTCAGATTTCTTATGATTATTGTTAGCGTGGTTTGTCTTTTTATGTCTTTTTTACTTGTAACTATTATTTGTCTTTTTACTTAAAGTAAATTTCTTATGGGTAACATACATAGTTCAATATTGCTCTTTTATCTAATTTTACATGCTGTTTTTTAGTTTGTAAGAAGATGATTACTATAGTTGGATTTAAACCTACTGTTTCAATATTTGTTTTCTGATTGTCTTATCTGTTCTTTGTTCTATTTACTTTATTTCCTACCTCCTTTTGAATAAGTATTTTGATTCAATTTTAGCTTATTTTTTTTCTGCTTATTAGCTATACTTTTTGTTGGTTTAGTGTTTGCTCACAGGGATATCCAACTTTTTTTTTTCTTCTCCTGCTCATTGATACAAGAAGACTTGTCTTGGACCACATGTTAAATACCTAAATCTGATGAACAAAAAAGGTCCGTACTTAGTTTTCACAATATCTGATGCCACAGATAAGCAAAATAGGTCTCAAATAATCTATATGTGGCCTGTGGGCTGCAGGTTGGACACCCCTGCATCTAGAGTTTATAGTGTAACTTTTTAATTCATCACAGTCCAACTTAATATTACAGTTCTTTCTGTATGATGGCTGTAAGAACCTTACAACTATAAACTTACGTTTTTTCATTCTTGGCCTTTGTGTTGTTATTGTCATACATTTTATGGCTACATCTGTTATGTACCCAGGGGCTATGGACTAAACGTTCATTTTGCCTAGTCTTCAATGTGATAGAATTCAGAGGTGGGACCCTTGGGAGATAATTAGATCATGAACATGGAGCCCTCCCATATGTGATTAGTACCCTTATAAGAATTGAGTATACGTTCCCTGTCTTTCCTCTTTGTCAAAGAAAAAGAGGTGATCATCTGCAAACCTGGAAGCAGGTCCTAACCAGACACTGAATCTGCCAGTGCCATGATCTTGGATTTCTTAGGTCCAGAATTGTGAGAAATAAATGTTCTTTAGCCATCCAGTCTATGATAATTTGTTATAGAAGCCCAAATTGACTAAGACACCCAACAATGCATTATCATTATTGTTGCTTTAAAATTTATCTTTTTTCTTTTCTTTTGTATTGAGACAGAATCTCATCCTGTCACCCTGGGTGGAGTGCCATTGGTGTCTTAGCTCACAGCAACGTCAAACTCTTGGGTTTGAGTAATCCTCTTGCCTCAGCCTCTTGAGCAGCTGGCACTTCAATGCCTGCTACAATACAATACCTAGCTAGTTTTTTCTATTTTTAGTAGAGATGAGGTGTTGCTCTTGCTCAGGCTGGTCTCAGACTCCTGAGCTCAAGGGATCTTTCTGCCTCGGCCTCCCAGAATGTTAGGATTATAGGTGTGAACTACCATTCCTGGCCAGTTGTTTTAAAAATTATCTTTCAAGTAGATTAAAAATAAAAAAAAATTACATCTGCTCACCTTTTTTATCATATCTAGTGTTATTCATCCTTTTTTGTAGGTACAAATTTCTGTCTGGTATTTTTTACCCTTTTGTTTGAGACAGAAGCTCACTTTGTCATCTTAGGTAGAGTGCTGTGGCATCACAGCTCACAGCAACCTCAAACTCTTGGGCTGAAGTGATTCTCTTGCCTCAGCCTCCCAAGTAGCTGGGACTACGGGCACCTGACACAATGCCTGGCTATTTTTTTTGTTGCAGTTGTCATTGCTGTTTAGCAGGCCGGAGCTGAGTTCACACTCGCTAGCCTGGGGGTATGTGGCTGGCACCCTAACCACTGAGTTATGGGTGCCAAGCTTGTTATTTGCCTTTTACTGAAGGAATTCCTTAAATATGTGCAGTGATGTTTGTGATATATTCTTTTACCTTTTGTATGCCTGAAATAGTCTTTATTTCAGTTTCATTATTGAAGGATATTTTTGCTGGGTATCAAATTCTAGTTTGCCAGGGTTTGTTTTTATTGTTCTTCATTGTTTTAAAGATGTTGTTCCACTGTCCTCTGGCTTGCATTGTTTCTGATGGGAAGTATACTGTCATTCTTATCTTTGCTTCTTTGTTTGAATATAATGTCTTATTTCTACTTGCTGCTTTTAAGCTTTTCTTGTTATCACTGATTTTTCCACAACCCGATTGATTTGGTTGGTTTCTAATTGTTTCTCCTTAGAGTTTGTTGAGATTCTTAGGTATGTGGCTTCATAATTTTCTCCATATTTGAAAATTTATTTGGCCATTGTTTCTTCAAATATTTTTTCTATGTTCCTTTTTTTCCTGGAACTTCAATGATATTTACTCTAGGCTGCATCATGTTGTTGACAGCCATCGAGCCCTTTTGTTAAAAGTTTTCTTTCTCTGTGTTTTTTGTTCTTGATAGTTTTTTTCAGTATGTATTCATGTCAAAATCTCTTTTACTATAATGCCTAATCTGTTAATCTCATCAGCATGTGTGTGTGTGGGTATGTATATATAGTATGTATATATACATAGTTAGGTTATAGTATTTATATTTGTTAGGTAAGGCCCCTATTGAAGTTGTACCCCTCACCCAGGAGATGTGCCATATACCCTTACATTGTGCCCATTAGGTGAGAGCACATCATCCCCCCTTTTCCCCTTCCTCTTTTCCCCTCCCCTTTTCCCCTCCCTTCCTTCTTCAGCCCCAACTTGAATTAAATTGAGTTTTTCTCTTATTTAGGTATGTATTAGTTTGTCTACTGGCTTCATATTAGTATTGACTATATTGGATACTTTTCCATTCTTGTCATACTCTACTAAAGAAAATGTTTTCTAACTCTATCCAGGTTAAGTCTCCATATTTTTTCTTTTTCATACATGAATAATGGTCCACGGCATACATATAACACAGTTTATTGATCTGTTCAAGAGTTGATGGGCACTTTGGTTGATTCCATGTTTTGATGATTGTGAATTCAGTTGTGATAAATAATCTAGTGCAAATATCCTTATGATATTAATGATTTATTTTTCTTCTGGGTAGATGCCTAATAATAGGATTGTCAGATCAAATGGAAGGTCTATTTTCAGTTCTTTGAGCATTCTCCATACATCTTTCCAAAGAGGGTGTATTACTTTGCAGTCCCACCAGCAGTGAAAAAGTGTTCCCTTTTCTTCACAACCACCCAGCATCTGCAGCTTCGGAACTTTGTGATATGGGCAATTTTCACTAGGGTTAGGTAATATTTTAAGGTGGTTTTGATTTGTATTTCTCTGATGATGCAGGATAATGAGCATTTCTTCATGTGTTTTTTGGCCATTCATCTCATCAGTTTATTTTTTTATCTCAGGTGTCATACTAATCATGTCTATACATTTTATTTGTGTCTTTTTTTACCTTCCTTCTGTCTTATATATACTTATAGGAGTATATTTATAATATCTATTTTAAAAACCATGTTTAATAATTTTTAACATATTTTCTGTCATTACTGGGCCTGTTTCTGTTTCTTGATCTGCCCATTTTGCTTTTTGTGCCTGCCTGGTAATTTTTGGTCGAATGGTAGATATTGTGAATTTTATGTTATTGAGTGGTTTGTTTAATTTCTTTGAATATTTCTGGTTTGTCCTGGGTGGGAGTTAAGCCATTTGGCAGTAGTATAATCTTGTTAAGACTTGCTTTTAAGCTTTGTTAGGTGGGTACATATGAAACTTTAACGTACTGGTAATTGGGCCTCACTACTGAAGCAATTTATCTCTACTTTTTGCTCTGTATATTAACACTTTTACATACTGGTTAATGGGAACAAAAATTATTCCTAGGCTTTTGTGAGCTCTGAGAGGGTTTTTGACTATATCTTTCTGGTGGTGCTTTCCCTGGTCTTGGTCATTTCTTCATATAAATGTGCTGATTAGTACTCAAAGACTCAAATGAAACCCTGTACAGATATCCAGAGCAGTCTATCTGTGAATTCCTTTTTCCTTCAATACTTTACCCCACATGTTCTTCTAGTGACTGCCTTCCCCAAACTCTACACTCTTTCTGTTCGACTCAATGTGACTCTATTCTGCCTCTGTTTGGCCTCCCCTTCCCTGTGCTATGATGTGCTCTCTGGGGCATTCAAAGAGATCATTTTAATTTTTTCATTTCTCTCAGACATCACTGTTTTGTGCTGTTTGTATTTTGAAATGATTTTAATATATTTTTGCCAATGCTTTAGTTTTTGAAGGCAAAAGATTAAATTTTCTCTCTACTACATTATGGTTGTAACTGGATTCCTTACCTTTTTCCATACAAATTTACAATAGTTATAAAAACCATAGTAACACATTATAGACAGTATATAACAGAAAAATAGTATAATGTCATTATACAAAATTGTATCATTTTAGCATATTTTCTTCCAGTCCTTTTTTTTTTTGTCCTGTATAAAATTTTTAGGTAGCACTGTTAGTATAATGAGACTTTGGAGTTGTTTGATCTTACAGTTTAATTTTAGTGTTCTGTTTTTTAAAAATCTGGGGAACATTCCCTTCTTTAAGTTTTTTTTTTAATCTGAAAAATGTATGGATGATTGTACCACCTTTGTAAAAAATAGTAGCATGGATTAGAAATATGAAAAGTGTTCAATAAGTTGTTGTTGCTAGCCATTGGAATCACACTATGTATGCAGTTCCATATCTTGATTATTGAAATAATTATAAACATTTACACATTGTTTTCTAGCATTCACTGATGCATAATCATAAACTCTTCCCTTATTTGGTGGTTATTTACAATTTTCCCTATTCATATAATAAATTTTTATACCTATAGCTGTCTAATACAAATTTTAAAAATGTCAATACAGTCTTGGTTTGAGACCTATAGTGGTGGTTCCCCTGCATAAGTTCACCTGGCATTAGCTGGATCCTAGAAGCTTCAGTTCCTCTTCATGTTTTCCCCATCCCTTCCTATTTCTTCTCAAGAAAGAAAAATATTTCCTGTTCAGTATTTTCTGAGAAGCAAGGTGTTGAACTGCTGAAACCCAGGGCATATTGCTCTGGGAACGTTCTCTGCTCTGCTCAGAGCTTTGAGAATAATAGGCTTTGGATCAGGTGTCCTCATGTCACTCAGTTCCTCTTGTCTTCTTCTCTTTCAGGGCAAGGAGTTAGCTCTTGTGTGTTTGGATGTATAGTTCAACTCTAAAGACTAAACTTAGTTTTGTACAAATTGTTTACATTTTTGTAAAAATACTTTATTAATCTTTACTGTTAAGCAATGAAATTTATAGAATCAGATTTTGAACAGTATATTGGAAGAGGATCATTCTAAAACAGATTCATAGGTACAGTGTGTCCATAGGCAAATTAATTGTCCTTATCTGATTTTTCTCATGAGAAGCAATAGTTTGTTAAGAAAAGATCAATGTTTTACTGAGAATGGGCCAACCAAAATATTAACTGTAGATAGATGCTTCCTTGGAAAAGAGAACAACTGAGTTGTAAAAGCCTGTGATGTTTAAATATGTGATGTCAGATGGGCCCTATCCTTTGTTACTGTGGAGTCCTTGGTTGAAAAAGTATAACTCTTTCCCAAAACAAAGGGAAAGGCTCATTGTCTTATCCCATTATGTAGAGAAGTCATCATGTTCCCAGTCAGGAATGAAATGGGGTTCAGAGGGTGGATAGGCATTTCTCCTGGTTCACGTCAAGCCTCTTTCTGTTGTGCTGGGTTTGCCTGGCTGCTTCTTAGCAGCCCCTCTCTTTCCTTCTCCCACCCTGTCCCCACCAGGGCCTGCCTGCAGTGGTCTCCCTTCCTTGGTACTTCCTACCAGGCCCATTGGCTGTGGAGCTTGAGATTTTTCAGAACACCCTCTGGAAAGCAGATCTCTTTTGTGAGTAATGTGTACCCATAGCCTAACTTCCCCCTAGAAAAATGCATCAAAGAAATCCTAGAAATCCTTTTCTCACCTCAGTAGGGGATAGTGCATGGTGGGCCAAGTGGGCAGAGAATATTTTTGTAATACTGCAAAGATTAATGTTTACAAGACAAGTGCTAAAATGTCCCTAATTAATGAATTGTTTCCTATTTTTGACCATTAATCCAAGCTCTCCATCAGCATAGAATAAAAAATAGAATGATGTGAAAATACCTAAAGGTAAGCTGATGTCTTTCCCTACTCTATGACTTCTAGGACTGCATTTGTTTCTAGAGGTATTAAAAAGGGGCTGTGGCCTTCTCTTAATTTTCATATGTGTTGTGAGATTTTGGACATGTTTAGTGAGGAGTTGTTAGTGTTAGAAACTGCACTGATTAATGCTCAGAAAAATGTGATGGTCAGTTTTGGGGTAAATCTGGGGTTACAAGCCACTGACGTGACACACCATTTCTACAGAGGGTGGTGGATATGAATGCTAATTGCAACATTGTACAAGACAATTTTGTTCATATTGGCAAGAAACAGGTCTGTTCAAAGACACTGCTGTAGAAAACTCAATTAAATGCCAGAGAGGAAAGTGTGACAAGGAAATTCAGTTGACCCTTAAACAACACAGGCTTGAACTTTGTGGGTCCACTTACACAGGGATTTTTTTCACCAAACAGTACTCTTGGGATGTGAAACCTGTATATGTGGAGGGCTGAGTTTTGGTGAGTGCAGGGTCTCCAAGGGCTACTTCAGTGTGCTGGAATTCTGATGTGTGCAGGGTGCGGGGTGTTCTGGAGTCCCCATGTGTATTGAAGGATGACTGTACAAACAAAATGCATTTTTACAGCAGGTGAGGCACAGAGAATATTTCTCTTTGTGCTCACATACTTTTATACAGGCATTACAGTGCTTCTAAGATTAAATCTTTATACTTTTAATTTACAGTTGGAAAAAAAATTAAAGTCCATCCAAATGAGAATCTTTGGGACCATGAAATAGTAGAGGTCCCTAAACTCGTTTACTCCACAGTATCATTGAACGTGTGAATGGCCTTTGTGTTCAGTAGGCTAGATCTTTAGAAATTAACATTTTCAAAACCGATGAAGCAAGATCTAATTTGTTTTATATGTTCTAATGCTTCACACATAAGAAATTTTCCATGTGGTGTGAGACATGTGCCAAATGATGGAATGTATTGCCACTTTAGAGTCTAGTTATCCTAAATATAAAATTAAAAGTAGCAGGGATGTGCTCCAGATAATGGAGAGAGAACACATTGAAATTTTTTTCTGTGCAGGGATAATTTGATTTGGGGGACTTAGGAATAGCACTTGAGTGCTAAAAACCTTGCCATGCAGAGTGCCACTGTGGAGTGGTGACCTCGGTGCCAGGTGGGAGCTGTAGCATCTCAGACTTGTTAAATCAGTCTGATTTAACACAATCCTCATGAGATTCATAGGCAAATTAAAGTTCGGGAAGCACTGCTTAGAAATGATGTGGTCTGCCTATGCCCCACCTGGCATCAGTGTGGTGGCCTCAGCGTGTAGCTATAATGAGTCTTGATTCCTTGAGGAATAGTCTTATAAGAAACTAGCTGTGTCAACCTCTACCTTCCTTTCATGACTTTTTTCTTTCTATTTTTGGTTATGTTCCCAGTTGAGAATGAGGAACTGGGGAATTTTCAAAATTAGAGACATGTCTGTGGATTAGGTATGTGTAAAATAAAGGCTGGTGACTCAGAGTTGGAAAATTTTGAAAGATAACAGAACTCCCAAGTAGATTATTGGTCTTCAATAAATACAATGAAAGCATTAAAAAATATTTTCTGATGTACAGTTCTTGGATGTAGCAATGAAAAACAGTGCTGGTTGTTCTAAGTGGCAAATGAGTTCCTTAAAAGGATGCTGCCTGGTAACAGGGGCTCTGGGAGGGCTGGAGAGCCACGTTGTAGACATGGAGTCAGCCTGCAGAGCTGGTCTGCTGGATGCTCCTGTTATTACAAAGGCTCTTGCACCTGTGGTGCTCCTGGTACTGAGCAGCGTATGCCCGCACCAGCCCCACCGCTGCTGGAGCTCTGTGCTCATGCAGATCTCTCTTCCCAAAGCGAGGGCTGGGTGATCACTGCACTCTTGGGTGGGTGCATCTGACTGTGGTAGATCATGTGCCTTTGCTCCAGCTGCAAGGGTAGCTGGGAAAATGAGTCTGTGGCGTTTTCATGGTCACCACTTTCATGGTGGAAGGTGAGCACTGCCTTTTTAGGTTAGGGAATTCCCCAAACCTAATTTCAACCTAGGCTTCAGATACAGGTAGATAAAAGGGATGACAGAAGTTTGACAGACATGCCCTTGTGTGTGCACGTGTACACATGCCGTGTGTGCTAAGCGTATGTTTAGTTTACTGGGGATGTTATTTCAGTATGGCACCTTTTGATTTTCTGAAGAAGGTCAATAATGGAAACGTAGGATTCAGTTTGCATAATTTTGCTTTTTTTTTTTTCTAAAAGTGCTAACTTACATATAAATCATGATACTTCTTTCAGGTTGCATTTAGCCAGCGGGAAAAAAAAAACCCAGTCTTGTTTTCTGTGAGATTAAAAAGCTTCCTAGCACCCACTCTGAAATATGCAGCCCATCATACTCACAGTCTAATGAGACCACGTTTAACGAAACCATGTAATCAAGTAATGAGGGATTTTTAATTTTCCCGAGTGACTCACTTATGGAGTACACACTTTGCCTTGTGTTCTGATGGGAGGTTGAGAAATTGTCACTGCTTTGATGTACACGAGACACAAAGCAGACAACAAAATCAGCACGTGCTGTGTCATATTTGCACTGAGATAACACCGAGGAACAGCTGTGGCTCTTTCAAATGACTCCATTTGTTTGGTAATTGCTGGGTAAAAATAGTGCCACTATTGGCTATTTCAGGATGACAGATGGTGTTCTAGATTATGTTCCTTTCTTTGTACCCAAAAAGAACAAGGCTGAGCCTTTCAGAAGATTGCTGTCTGTGTGTGTGAGATAGCACCAGGGTAGGGGTGGCACAACACTTCAAGCTTCTTCTGTTCTGTAGATAGGTAGGAAGCAGGGGTTGAGCTGTAAAGGAAACAGGGAGTTGAATTATTCCAGTCTGAGCCAGGATGGGAAATTAAGGCATCTGTCTGTTGCTTAGGAACAGAAATATCTTGTGTCTCTAGTATAGCTGGAGAAACCAGGTCGTTTATGTTCAGAGTTCACCGCCTGGTTGTCCAAACAGAGCTGACGTGAGCCCTCTCTTCTCCTGGGCAACTGGCAGGCAGAGGTGGTTTTCCTTGCAGGTCTCTTACCTTTCTCCCACTCAGCAAATTCTCTGTTGCTCCTCATATATCATCTCAGAACTTGGCCAGTTAGATGTCTGTATTAACTGTGGAGGGAGTGTGGAAGACAGTAGATTTTTTCAACAGCCCTTAAGTCTTTTTCCCTGCCAGGAAACCAGGGACACCTGGGGTGAGAGGAGTGTGGCGGTCAGCCTTCTGTCTGAATGGTGGGTGGTGGTTGACATCTGGGTAGCATTCTCACCTGCATCTCAGGGGGTGGGGGGAGACCATCACCCACATCCACACACTCCTGTGGTCCCACATGGCCTGTTGTCAGGGACGCCTAGAGAAACACTGATCTCTTGTGAAGTATGAGGGACCCCCTTCCTGGTACTAAGATGGGACAGTGGTTTGCAACATTACCTGTGTATGTGAATCTCTCTGGAGCTTTAAAAAGATATGTGCCTCAGACTTACAGAAATTCTGATTCATTAGGGCTGAGGTATAACCTGGGCCTCTGAGGGTTAAAAAGTCTCCCAGGGTTCCCAGATCCAGGCTGGAGACAGAAATGTCTGGGCTTGAAGCCCCTGGAAACCCCCAGTTCCATCAGAGTTGAGTGCTGGCCTGTGCCCTTCTCCCTAGGAAGTTAAGTGTGCTAGTGACCATATGAGTTCTGCACGGTCAGTCCCGTGGTCTTCAGGTTGGGTGGGAAAGTTTAGTCTATCACAGTGATTTTCAACCAGTGTGCCATAAACATTTTTAAGGGTCATTAATGAAATTATTTTTGAAAAGTAAGTATATGTATATTTTTTGCTGTTTTTTTTTTTGTCAACATAATTTAAGTGTGCTGTGGAAGTTTGACTATAGGTCATGTATGTTGTGAGATATTAAAGGTTGAAAAAACTTGTCTATGGAGCCCTCAGAATTGAGGCCTATAGTTGGCCAGGAACACGCTGGAATTATTTAGGAGGTAAGTAGACATTGGGAACCTGGTAAGTAGAGTTTACTCTGGGGGTCAGTGCCCAGGACACGCCAGCACATAGGTGCACATGTAAATACACCAGGCCTGAGCAGGACCCCAGAGGAGGAGGATGAGGACACCATTCAGTCAAACTCCTCAAATAAGAGTCTTATGGTATGGAGGGAAAACTCGGAAAGGAAGTAAGATGTAGCTTCTGATTACCTCTTCTTTTATCTTCACAAAGTCAGTGATTATTACTACACTGGAAATTAAGATGAGTGTAAAGTCTTTAAAACATTCTTGATATAATAATGGGAGAAACGTTCAACTCAGTAACTGCCACCAACCAAGGGGGGCCATTTCTTGGCTCTCTTTTGCTCAGTTATGGAAACACCAGAGTAGATCAGGAAATCTCAAAGAGCTGAGACGAGGGCTGGTTATCATGTGCGGGGGAAGGAAATGCAGTGGGGTAATTTTAATCTGTGAGCCTCTCGAATCAGGGATGTGACCAGCACAATGAATCTGACTTTCAGTTGTACCTGGCTATGAAATTACTCTCAGTGGCTACATGGTCATGCTTGAGACAAACACACATCTCTCACACTGGCTCATGAAGTCCCGAGGACTTTGATTCCAAGACAAGAAAGCCAAGACATTTCAACCAGATTCATGCTAGAACCAGGGTTTGTGAAGTAGTTTGAATTCCGGAGTTTGTTCTCAGCATCCACTTGCCTCCCTGTGTATCAGCATAGAATACAACACAAACTTTCTTCTCTCCATCTTCTGCTGTGGACTAGGAAAAGTTGAAGAGAACATCACAAAGTTTTAGCTAACCTGTTGTGGGAGGTACAGAATTTCAAAATAGAAGGGGTTTGGAGTGGCAGCCTAGGAAGGAGGATTTATCTAGAAGCTGTGCCTTTGCACTAAGGAAACTTACTTTATCTTTTATTTTTTTATGAAACAAATTCATTCTTTTAGGAAATCAAAATGGAGTCTTTAATGCTGATTCATGTGAAATAGGATTTTACCTTTTTTAGTTTTGGTTCAAAGGCCCAGACAGTACCATTCCCTATGAGGTGGACCCTTTGCTCATAACATAGAAGAGAAGAGCTACTTTGTTTTGAAGAGTGTTAAATTTGGGATTTCAAGGGTCGAGGCCATTTCAAGTTAATGCCAGGATCTAGACTGTAAAATACAGGAGTGATTCTCAGGTGTACAAAGGGTGAATAATAGTTTAACTTTCACCAAACCTTCATCTTTCTGAGTATGTTTTTCTTTGTTTATTCAGAGCCTATCTATCTATCCATCTATCTATCGATTTTTGGGGTACAGCTGTTTTTTGTCACAAGGGTGAATTGTAAAGTCAGGGCTTTAGTACACCCCTCACCAGAATAGCATACATTGAATCTGATAGGTCATTTTTGGTCCCTAACTCCCTTGCCACCTTTCTCTTTTCGTAGTTTCCGATGTCCATTATGTAACTTTATGACTATATATACCCATGTTTTAGTTTCCAGAGAATGTGGTATTTGTTTTTCCATTCCTTAGAGACTTTACGTAGGATACATGACCTCCAGTTCCATTCACGTTTCTGCAAAAGACATTATTTCACTCTGTTACAGCCAAGTAACATCCATGGTGTACATATACACACGATATTTTCTTTATCTTCTCATTTGGTGGGCACTTAGTTGACTCTGTATCTTTGCAACTGTGGGTTGTGCTGAAATAAACATCCAGGTTTAGGTGTCTTTTTGATAAAATGACTTATTTTCTTTTGGGTAGGTACTCACTAGTGGGATTACTGGATTGAACAATAGGTCTACTTTTAGCTCTTTGAGGAATCTCCATACTATTTTGCATAGAGGATATAGTATTGTAATTTGCAGTCCCACTAACAGTGTGTAAGCATTCTCCTTTCACCAACATCTACTGCTTTTTGATTTTTTAATAATGGCCATTCTGACGGGTAAAGTGGTATCTCATTGTGGTTTTAATTTGCATTTTCCTATGATGGTTAACATTTTTCATATGATTTTGGGCCATTTGTATATCCTCTTTTGAAAAAAAAATCTATTCATGTCTCCTGCCCCCTTTTAGATGAGATTTTTTTTTTCTTTTGCCGATTTGAGTTCTCTGTAGATTCTGAATGTTAGTCCTTTGTGGAATGTTTAGTTTGAGAATATTTTCTCACATTCTATGGGTTCTCTTTTTACTCTGTTGATTATTTTCCTTATTGTGCAGAAAATTTTTAGTTTAATTAAGTTTCATTTAGTTGTTTATTTTTGTTGGTGCTATATTTGCTTTTGGGTTCTTAATCATAGATTCTTTGCCTAGGTCAGTGTCCAGAGAGTTTTTCCTGTTTTCTTCTGGCATGTTTATGGTTTTAGGTCTTACATTTAAGTCTTTAATCCATCTTGAGTTAGTTTTTTTTTTATGTGCTAAGAGATATGGATCTAGTTTCATTCATCTGCATGTGGCTGTCCAGTTTTCCCAACATCATTTATTGAACAGGGCATCCTTTCCTCACTATCTGTTTTTGTCAAGTTCATTGAAAATCAGTTGGTTGAAGAAGGTATATCACTTTATTTCTAAGTTCTCTATTCTGTTCCATTGATCTGTATCTCTGCTTACTTTTACGCCAGGACTCTGCCATTTAGGTTATTATAACCTTACGATATAATTCAGAGTCAGATAATGTAATGCCTCCATATTTGTTCTTTTTGCTTAGGATTATTTTGGCCATTCAGGCTTTTTTATGTTTTATTTCCTATGAAATTTAGTGTTGCTACCCCTATGGCCCTGGTCTCGGTTGCCACACAAAGGAACCAGGCGTGACATAGATTAGTACAAGCTTTGCGGGAGGCAGGCTAACCTTAAGTGCAGGGTAGCCCAGAGCCCCCTCAACAATGGCTATTTATTAAGGTTATACACAAGTGTGGAGGGTTAAGGTAATTACACACAACAGATGTGGAGAGTTAAGATAATTACATATGAGGGCTGCATGAGTAAGGATTGCCATGTGCTCTTTCCTCACGTGTTCCTTCCCCACAAGCCCCATGAAGAAGTACTAAGCGTCAGTGTTTAACACATACTTACTACATGTGTTATCCAACACATGAGTGATGGATCTTATCTTATCTCATTCCGGAACACTGAGTTACTTGAGGGACTGCACCCAAGTCACAAAATGTCTCTAGGCTTGCCAGGAGACTGTCCTGTTTTCAGCATTTCCTTTTAATGTGATAAAAATCAGTAACTGTCCTTTGCAAACATGGTGTCCATTCCTCTACAATTTAGGATTGTTTTTCTAATTCTGTGAAAAATAATGTTGGTATTACTTTATAATGTTTATCTAGGATAAGGACTGTGTTAACCCTAAACCTCCAGACCACACTTCTGTGCTGCCACTGTCAAAACTACTCACAGTCTTTCATGTACAAAAGTTGAGTCCCTCTCTTCTACCATTTTCTGCTATTAATATGACTTCTTTCTGTAACTCTTTTTCTTCTAATAGGCTCAATATGCTTCTCAGGAAAAAAGTCAACCACAATCCAATACGATCTACCAAGGTGGCTAGCACAACTTAATTATTAATAATTCCTAGTTGGCTGCCATAATGATTTAAAAACAAAAGCAGAAAACCATGCCTTTCCTTGCCTCTCTTACTTGACCTACAAGTTAGTAAAATGAGTGACAGATTACAAGTGCAATGATGCCAAGATCCCCTTTTGGTAGTGTGCCAAGGATGCTCATCATCCCTTCATTTCTGTGTTTGTGGGAAACAATGAGGGCTCAATAAATGTTCTCTCTTCCCACTGTTGTGAAGTCATTTCCCTTCTCTTATTCTCAGATATAGCATCATATGACTTATGATGTTGTGAACCCCCAAATAGTATTCACAACCCCAATTTCCATGATCCCTTGACCTTTCGTCACCAATAAATGGCAGCATCTCTGGCATCTTTGTTTTAAAGTACTTGCTCTCTGACTCCCATCCCATGCTCTTGGCTCACCTCTCTATCTCTATAGACCTCTAATCCACTGGCCTACCACATTTTCATTATCCACTATCACCTTTCTCTCCTTATTTTTCATTTTACTCATTTAGATTCCACATTATAATCATTGAAGCAGCTCAGTGTTACAGAAGACACTTGCATACTTGTCCTCATTGATCTATAAATTCATGACATAAATCTAAAATTAGCCCTTGACCCTTCCTTCCCATCCTATTATGCCTTGGTGCACATTTATTTTCTATTCTCCAGGACAATTACACCATCTTCTCTCACCCCAGCTCCCTTGGCTACCTTCCATTTTATCTTTAGCTGATGACAATGCCTTAAAATTTATTGAGAAAATAAAGGTAACAAGGCAGGCCGCTGGCCCATCATCAAATCTAGCACCTGACTCATATCTTTATTTGTACTCCATTTCCCACTTGTATCTGCAGCTAAAAGTGTCTTTGTCCTCACTAAAGGCTGCTCTGCTTATTCTCTCCATCTCTGTCATGGATACAGTGAGGATGCATCTTCATTTGCCTGATTGAATGATGGTTTCCATTTGTTAGCCTGACACAGCTGTGTATAAATAATTCCCCTATAATGCCTAAGGTTGAATGATGCATTATATGGCCTCCTTAGTCATGTAACAAAGTCCTTTATGTCAAATGGACTATTTCTGGATTTGCTGGCAATATCATCTGTGTGTCCATATCAGACCGTCCTAGTTACTTTACAGTTTCCTAAGATTATTGTAAGTCTTGACAAATGGCAGGAGAACACTCCTTTCTCTTCTTTGGGAATATATAAGCTTTCCTTGGGTACTTACTATTTCATGTTCACTTAGGAATCAGTTTGTAAAGTTCCACAAAATTCTTTTCGAGTTTTTATTTGATTTTTTTTCCAAATTAGTATGAGGATACACATTTTTAGATTACATTGTTCTCACTTCCAAGGTAAAATTCCAATTGTAAAAGAACCCCTCACCCCAGGAGAGTGCTATACACCCATGCAGTGTGCCAACCCTGCATTAGTTGAGAGCCCACCAAATGCCTTCCCTTTTCTGCTAATCATCCTCTCCCTTCCCACTCCCCTAATCCTTCTCCCCCTGCCCTTGTACTAGACTATATTTGTGTTTTATTATTCATATGAGCATGTTTTGTTTATATATAGGTTTCATATTAGTATGGAGTACATTTGATATTTTTCCAATACTAACTGTTTTAACTCCATCAAAGTAAACATAAAAGATGTAAAGTCTTCATCTTTTTAATGGCTAAATAGTATTTATTCCATGGTATACATATATCACAATTCATTGATCTGTTCATGGGTCGATGGGCATTTGGGTTGCTTCCATGATGTAGCAATTATCAATTGTGCTTCAATAAACATTATTGTACAGATGTCTTTGTAGTAAAATTATTTTTGTTCTTCTGGGTAGATACTTAGTAATGGTATTACAGGATCAAATGAAAGGTCAACTTTTAGTTCTTTGAAGATTCTCTATACTTCTTTCCCTGAAGGTTTCATTAGCTTGCAATCCAATCAGCAGTGTGGGATTGAGACTCTAGGTCAATTTGGGAAGACTTACATCTTTACAAAATCAAATCTCTCCATTCATTAACATGTATTGCTCTATGTAGTTTTTCTTTAATATACTTTAGTAAGATTTTATGATTTTCTGCTGGCTGGACATAAATTTTTAAAATTTCTTTCACTAAATATAATCTTTTGATTTTAAATGGTTTATTTTAAAAATTATGTCTTCAAATTTTTTGTTATGGTGCAATTGGCTTGTACA
Organism: Galago senegalensis; assembly: GCA_963575145.1. Lineage (NCBI taxonomy): Eukaryota > Metazoa > Chordata > Mammalia > Primates > Galagidae > Galago > Galago senegalensis. The sequence goes on from CAUYTI010151419.1 coordinate 19,508, forward strand.
TTGTTCTTATATGCAGGCAGATAAGCTGTGTCATTTTCTTTTATTTATAATAGTTTATAGAATTTTCAGAGCTTTATAGGTATTAGTCTTTCTCTACCTTCTGGAATAAAAACTCTTAAGTCTCTGCCTCCAGTGGGTTTAAATGCTCATTAAGTAAAGAACAGACAGCTGTCAGAATGGGAGAAGATACTTGTATGCTATGAATCTGACAAAGAACTCTAGAATCTACAAAGAACTCAAATTGATCAACAAGAGCAAGCAATCTCACTTATAAGTAGGCAAGAGACATGAGCAGAACCTTCACTGAAGAAGACAGAAGAATGGACAACAAACACATGAAGAAAGATTCATTGTCCCTAATCATCAGAGAATTGCAAATCAAAGCCATCCTGAGATATCACCTAACCACAGTGAGAAAAGCTCACATCACAAAGTTCCAAAACTACAGATGCTCGTGTGGAGATGGAGAGATGGGAACACTTTTACACTGCTGGTGGAATTGTAAACTAATACAGCCTTTTTGGAAAGATGTATGGGAAATTTTCAAGGAGCTAAAAGTTAACCTTGCATTTGATCCCATAATCCCATTTCTAGTTATCTATCCAGAAGAAAAAAATCATTTTGCACTAGAATGTTTATTGCAGCTCGTTCACAATTGCCAAGATGTGAAATCAACCCAAGTGCCCATCAACCCATGAAGGGATTATGAAACTGGTATATGCATACTATGGAATACTATTCAGCCATAAAAAGATGAAGAGTTTACATCTTTTGTATTAACCTGGATGGAGTTGAAGAACATTTTCTTTAGTAAAGTATCCCAAGAATGGAGAAGAAAGTATCCAGCATACTTAATACTAATATGAAACCAATAGATAAACAACTACATGATCACATGAGAGAAAAACACAATTAAATTCAAGTTAGGGGAAGGGGGGAGGGGGATTGGTAAGCTATCACCTAATGGTCACAGTGTGGGAGTATACAGCACACAGCCTGGATGAAAAGCTCAATTACAACTTGGACCATTACCTAACAAAACACAAACAATGAAACCTAATCATATGTACCTTCATATTAAACTAAAATAAAATAATAGAATAGGACTTGTTAGTCTTCCTATACCTCTGATGGGTCTAGGCATTCATGAAGCAAAGACTAGGACTTGCAGTGTTTCTGCTGGTTCTGTGAAACATTCCTTCCAGATTGTAGAAGATTCACAGCAGATAACCCTCCAATCTTCTACAAGGCCTCTAGCAAATGATTTCTGGTCTTTTACAACACATCACCTGTTACTGAGTTATGGCTGGCACACCTACCACTCCTAAACTACATGTGCATCAGCTCCTGAGGGGCACTGGAATGTTCACCAAACAAGACTCAATCCCTTATAAGAGAGTCCCCCTACCCTAACTTGGTGCTGTCACCATTTTCCATGTTTAGTGCCTCCTGTCCCCAATCTGCTGGCAAATGCTCTTAATATCTTTGCTATTAACTCTGCTCAGCCTGGTTTTTGTGGAACCTTTCCACTTTTCAACATCTAACAGTAGGCAATCATATCACTTGCAAAAAAATGATGGGCTTTTTCCCTCTTTTCTAACCCTTTAAAAAAACTCTTTGTTGACATATGGCATATACATGGAAAACAGCACATATCATAAGTTTACTTCTTGATACTTCTTCATAAAATGAAAACACTTATTTAACTAAACACCTCAGTCAGGAAATGTTATTTATACCCCAGGACCCTTCCCAACACACACAGGGCTTCCTTCCATTACTACCTTTCCAAAGAGTAACACTTGTGCTTTTAATCGATTTTTCTGGTCTTATGACCTGGCTCCTGAAAAGTCCCCTTTCTCAAGCATCATCCCTTTCTTCCAGAATATTCTCCATAACATGCAAACATACTTTACAGCCAGCCATCTTAAAAGACTCTCCCTTGGCTTGTATGCCTTTCTGGCCACTGCTCCATTTTGCTTCTCTGTTTCTCTACAAAAACTTTTGAGTAGATTGCCTATATTCATGGTCTCTACTTCCTCACTTTATGCGGTTTTCTTTTTATTTCACTTTAATGTGGCTTCTGTCTTTGGTATTGCATTGAAACAGTTATGGTTGCAATTATGGTGACTGATTTGTTGCCAGATCCAATGGGCAGCTCTGTTAGTGTCCCTTCCCTTTCCTAGTATCATTTGGTGTCATTGGCCCTTGTCCATTTAAACACTTTATTTTCAGGGCTCTGGTTTTTAGTTTGGATGAATACTTGTTTAATGACCTTCTCTCTACCTAGACTCTTAAGTTCCACAGCAGCTGGGGTGATGCAAGCCTTTTCATTGTTCTACTCCCGTGCATCTTATCCGGTGTCCTGTAGATGGTAGATTAACAAAGATTTGTTGTTTGGGCCTTGGGGATGACAGTACATACCTAGTCACTTTTGTCTCAGGTTTACTTGGGTATCTTACAGGTGCTTTAAGCTCGACATGTCCAAAACGGGTTTATTATCATATTCTACAAACCACCTTACATCCTCTTTTGCTATATACTAATATCATCCGTTAAACCAGAAACCTTAACTCCCTATAGCCAATCCATGATTAAATACCTAACTGCGCTAATGCCTAAGCAATTTTTCTAAATTCACCACTTCTATCTCCACTTTCATCCTTCTGGTATGCCATCATGTTGAATTTCTGCAATAGGTTCTGCCCTGTTTTTGTTTTGAACTATTCTGAATTCTGGTATTGCTTCCTTCCAATTGGTTCTCTCTATGGTGGCCAAAGTAGCCCTTCTAATAATACAGATCTAATTAAACCGCCCTCACATACCTGTCACCAAAATTATAAAAATAGAATTGACACAGGATAACCAAAATAATGCAGGCTTACACGATTTTTTTTTGAAAACCTTTCACATAAAACAGCAGGTATATGCATAAAGAGAAGAGTTCTTCAACATGAGACTAAACTTAGCAATGAGTTGTAAACATTCCATTTCATGATAAATTCCAGAAATTTATTTTTCTTCCTCCTTCTCCTCTCCTCCTTCTTCTTATTATTTTTATTTTTATTTTGTTGTTTGAGATTCATTGCGTGTACAAAGAATTAGTTTACACTGATTGCATTTGTTAGATAAAGTCCCTCTTATAATTGTGTCCTGCACCTAAGAGGTGTGTCATACACTATGATCCCTCATCCCCCTTCCTTCTTCCCTCTTCCCATTGGTCATTCCCTTCCCCACCGTATTACCTCATCTACTGCCTTCATATTAGAATTAAGTACATTCTGTTTTTGTGTCTCCGTTCTTGTTATGCTTTAATTAAGAAGAATGTGTTCATCTCCATCCAGGTTAATACAAAAGAGGTAAAGCCTCCATCTTTTTTAGTGGCTGAATGGTATACCATAGCTTGTTAATCCATTCCTGAGTTGGTGGGCATTTAGGCTGTTTCCACATGTTAGTGATTGTAAATATAAATAGCTGTGATTAACAGTCTAGTGCATATGTCCTCAGGATAAAAGGATTTTTTTTTCTTCTGGATAGATACCTAGTAATGGGATTGTAGGATCAAATGGAAAGTCTAATATAAGTCCTTTGAGGATTCTCCATACTTCTTTCCAAAAAGGTTGTATTAGTTTGCAGTCCCACCAGCAAACTAATTGTTCCACTCCCGTGCATCTCATCCAGTATAAAAGTGTTCCTTTCTCTCCACATCCACACTAGCATCTGCAGCTTTGAGACTTTGTGATGTGGGCTAGTCTCACTGGTGTTAGGTGATATTTCAGAGTAGAGTAGTTTTGATTTGCATTTCTCTGATGATTAGGGACAATGAGCATTTTTTTCATGTTCGTTAGCCATTTGTCTGTCTTATTTATAGATGGTTCTATTCATGTCTCTTGCCCAGTGGTATATGGGATTGTTGGGTCTTTTTATGTTGAGTTCTCTATAGATCTTAGTTATCAAGTATTAGTCCAATTCATAATATGCAAATAACTTTTCCCATTCTAACGGTTGTCTGTATGATTTGGTTGTTGTTTCCTTAGCTGTACAGAAGCTTTTCAGCTTAATTAAGTCCCATTTTTAAAGTTTCATTGTTGCAATTGGCATGCAAGTCTTCTTCATAAAATCTTTCTCCAGGCTGGTATCTTCAAGGTTTTTCTCCACACTTTCTTCTAGGATTTTTATTGTTTCATGCCTTAGATTTAAATCTTTTATCCTTCAGTTTTTGTAAGGAGTGAGAGGGACAGGTCTAGTTTTAGTCTTTTATATGTGGATATCCAGTTCTCCCAGCACCTTTAATTGAACAGGGATTCTTTTCCCCACTGTATGTTCTTGTTTGGTTTATCAAAGGTCAGGTGGCTGTAAGATACTAGTTTCATCTCATGGTTTTCTATTAGGTTACAAATGTCCATGTCTTTATTTTAGTGCCAATACCATTCTGTTTTGATCACTATGGCCTTATAGTATAGCCAAAAATCTGGTAGGGTGATAACCCTGGCTTTGTTTTTATTACTAAGAATTTCCTTGGTTATACAGGGTTTCTTCTGGTTCCATACAAATGAAAGAATTATTTTTTCTAAATCTTGAAAGTTTAATGATGGAATTTTTTTTTTTTTTGAGACAAAGTCTCACTATGTTGCCCTTGGTAGACTGCTGTGGTGTCACAGCTCACAGCAACCTCAAACTCTTGGGCTTAAGCAATTCTCTTACCTCAGCCAAACCAGGTAGCTGGGATTACAGGTGCCCTCCACAATGCCTGGCTATTTTTTTGTTGTAGTTGTCATTGTTGTTTTGGCAGGCCTGCCTGAGCTGGGTTCAAACCCACCAGCCCCAGTGTATATGACTGGCACCCTAGCCCCTGAGCTATAGGTGCTAAGCCTAATGGTGGTATTTTAATGGGGATGGCATTGAATCTATAGATTGCTTTGGGTAGTATAGACATTTCTACAATGTTGGTTCTTCCCAGCATGAGCATGGTATGTTCTTCCATTTGTTAATATCTTCTGCCATTTCTGTTCTGAGATTTTCATGCTTTTCTTTGTAAAGATCCTTTACCTCTTTTGTTATGGACATTCCTAGGTATTTCATTTTCTTTGAAGCTGCTGTGAAGGGAATTGTGTCTTTGATTAGCTTCTTCTTGGCTATTATTGATATATACAAAGGCCACTGATTTGTGGACATTGATTTGTATCCTGGGACATTGCTGTATTTCCTGATCACTTCCAGGAGTCTTGTGGTTGAGTCTTTGGGGTTCTCTAAGTATAAGATCATATTTTTGATCTTTTTTTTTAATTGAATGATAACTATGTACATTAATGTACATTAATGCACTTCTCATATTTTTGATCTTAATTTACTTCTTTTGCCTGATTGTATTGGCTGGCACAATGTTGAATAGTAGTGGTGATGGAAGACAACCTTGTCTGGTTCTGGTTTTCAGTGGAAAAGCTTTCAGTTTTACTCCATTCAATACAATTAGCTGTGGGTTTGCCATAGATGGTTTCAATCAAATTAAGAAATGTGCCACCTCTGCCTAAATTCTTAACTGTTCTAATTAGAAAAAGATGCTAAATTTTATTGAATGCTTTTATTGAATGCATTTATTGAGAGGATAGGACAGTCTTTGTTTTTGCTTCTGTTGATATGGTGAATTACATTTATGGACTTGCATATGTTAACCAGCCTTGCATCCCTGGGATGAAAATTTCGTCATAATGAATGATTTTTTAAATGTGTAGCTGTAATCTATTGGCTAGGATTTTACTGGGAATTTTTGCATCTATATTCATTAGTAAAATGGGTCTGATATTCTCCTTTTTAGTTGGCTCTTTTCCTGGTTTTGATATCAGGGTGATGTTTGCTTCATAGAATATGTTAGGGAAGATTACTTCTTCCTCAATTTTTTTGAATAATTTATGCAATATGGATATAAGCTCTTCTTTGAAGGTTTCATAGAATTCTGGTGTGAATCTATCTGGACCAAGGCATTGGGAGATTTTTTTATTGTTTCTTTGATCTCAGTTCTTGAAATCAGTCTGTTCAAGAGATCTATTTCTTCTTGGTTAAGTCTAGGGAGAGGGTGTGATTCCAGGAATTGATCCATTTCCTCCATAATATCAAATTTCTGGGCATAGATTTTCTTGTAGTACTTAAGAGATGATCTCTTATATCTCTTTGGCATCTACCGTTATTCTTTTGTTTTCAATTTCATTAATATCTGATTTAATTTTGGTTATTTCTTTTCTTCTGCTGGGTTTGGGATTAGATTGTTCTTCTTTTTCAAATTCCATAAGGTGATTCATGAGTTTGTTGAAACAGTCTCTTTCTGTTTTTGGAATGTAGGCATCTAATGCAATAAATTTTCCTCTCAGGACTGGTTTTGCTGTATCTCACAGGTTTTCCCAACTTGTGTCTTCATTGTTGCTATGGGTTTGAGGAATTTAATGATTTCCTTTTTTTATCTCTTCCTGAACCCAAATATGATTCAGCATGAGGTTGTTTTAATTTCTATGCCTTTGTGTGGGGATGAACATTTTTGTTGGAGTTGAGTTCCATCTTTCTTGCCTTGTGGTCTGAGAAAATACAAGGTATAATTTCTATTCTTTTAATTTTTGTGAAGTTTGATTTGTCCCTAGGATGTGGTTGATTTTGGAGAATGTTCCATTGGGTGATGAGAGAAATGTATATTCCTTAGCTTTGGGATGATATGTTCTGTATATGTCTATTAATCCCATTTGTTCTAGGGTCATGTTTAAGTCCTTTGTATCTTTGTTTAGTTTCTGTTTAGAAGATCTGCCCAGTTCTGTCAGAGGGGTGTTACAGTCCCTAATTATTATAGTGTCATGGGATATCATATTTCTTAGACCTATCAAGGTCTCTTTCATAAATCTGGGAGCATTTAAGTTGGGTGCGTAAATATTTAAAATTGAAATGTCTTCTTGTTGTATTGTTCCTTTGATCAGTATAAACTGTCCATCTTTGTCTTTCTTAACTTCAGTTGCTTTAAATCTGCTTGAATCTGAAAATAAGATTGTATCCCCTCCTTTCTTCTGATATCCATTTACTTGAAATACTGTTTTCATCCCTTAATTCTGAGTCTTACTTTGTCCTTCAACGCTAGGTATTGCTCTTGGAGTCAGCATATGGATGGCTTGTGCTCTTTTATCCAATCAGTCAGCCTATGCCTCTTCAGTGGTGAATTCAGTCCATTGACCTTTGTTGAAAGAATTGATAAGGGTGATGGAGTTCTATTCATCTTCTTTTGTGAAAGTCTGTTGTGTAGTTTCATCCTTTGTGCTATTGTGGAAGCTAAGTTTTGACTTTTAGCTTCTGTGTGTTTACTTTGCTGGTGGTTCATTGTGGTGTTTAGTGAGATGAGAATAGGTCTAATTATTTCCTGTAGAGCTGCTCTTGCTGTGGTGAATTTCCTTATTGCTTGTATATCTGCAAAAGATTGATTTCTCCATCAATTTTGAAGCTTATTTTAGTAGGATACAGAATTCTGGGCTGAAAATTGTTTTGTTTAAGAATGCTGAAGATGGAGGGATGCCTGTGGCTCAACGGAGTAAAGCGCTGGCCCCATGTGCCAGAGGTGGCAGGTTCAAATGCAGACCTGACCAAAAACTGCAAAAAAAAAAAAAAAAAAAAAAAATGCTGCAGATGGATGACCGTGCTTTTCTGGCTTGGAAAGTTTCAATTGAAAAGTCTTCTGTCATCCTAATGGCTCTTCCTCTGTAGGTCAGTTGGTACTTACTCTGGCTGCTTAGAGAATTTTTTGTTTCATCTTGACTTTGGACAAGTTCATTATGATGTGTCTTAGAGAAGCTCTGTTTGAGTTGAGATGACTTGGGGTTCAATATCCGTCTGAAAGGAGTGTGTCGGCATCTTTGAGTCAAACTTGGGAAGTTTGCATGTGTTATAGTCTCCAGTAGGGCTTCCATTCCTTTGGGACAATCTTCTTCCCCTTCAGGAATCCCTATTATACATATGTTTGAATTCTTTATGGAGTCTTGTAGTTCTCTAAGCACCTGTTCTGCTTTCTCTCTTGTCTTTTCTGCCTCTTTGACTACCTTGGTTAAATTGGAAACTTTATCCTCTAGCTCTGAGGTTCTTTCTTCTCCATGGTCTAACCTATGTTTGATACTTTCTACTACATCTTTAAATTCCCTGATTGTCTCCTTCATTTCCTTAAGCTCTACCATATTCTTTCTATATTCTACATATCTTTTGTCTGACTTTTGGTTCTGTCTTTCCATTTTCTCATCCATTCCTTTTATTGTCTTTATCATCCATATTTTAAATTCCCTTTCTGTCAAGTCCATTAATTCTTTATAGGTGGAGTCTTCTGCAGTAGCTGCTTCATGGTCCCTTGGGGGAGTTCCTCTGTTTTGGTTTTTCATGTTTCCTGAATTTTTCTGTTGGTTCCTCTTTGTGTATTCTTTCTTCTTTCTTGTTCACCTCCTTGTTCTCCTTTTTCCTTCTCACTGCCTGCTTTGCTTCAAGCAGAAGTCCTTGCTCTTCTTGACAGTATGTTGCAAAATGTTGCTAGCACACCAGGTGGCAATGTGGTATTTTTAGGAGACAGAGAACAGGTAGAAATTTCTATGGTTGCTAACTTAGTTGCTTTCAGTGATTGCCTGATTGTTTCCTCAGCATTCAGACCCCTCTGGGTTGGGATCTTAAAGCTCATAAGAATCCTTCAGGGGCAGGTATCACAGTGGTGCCTCCTGACTCCAGCTCCTGTGGGGTGTGGTAGTCCCTTAGCCTGTCCTAGGAGTGGAGTTCAGATCCCAGCAGGCAGAATTAAGATGGCTGTGCTTTAAGCCCCTGCTAAGACCTCTTACCACCTTCCCACAATAGCACCAAGAACTTCTCCATATGGCTGTCTTTCCAGCCACCAAACCTATGGCAAGTCCACTCCAACTAGCATTCAAATCTGATTGCTATATACTGTTTGAGTCCATCCACTCTTCCAAGCTTTCCACTCAATGCGCAGCTTCCTCAACAACTGAAAATTCAGAAAAGGCTTCTTCCCCTCTCCAACCTCTTTGGGGGGGCCACCTGATCCCAGCTGATCACAATCACTTGCCTAATTCATCAGATTTCCACCTCTCTGAATCCATAAACTGTATCCAGCTCACCACCTCCTCACTGTGCTCCCTGAGCTATGACTCTGGGTAAGGTCCCCACACCATGTATGGCTGGGTTCTCTCTTTTTCCCCACTCATTCTTGGAGAACTCAGCTGAATGATCCTTCTGGTCCACCATCTTTCTGGCTTTCACTATTAAAAACAAGGCTGGGTTTGTGGCTCATCCCTGTAATCTTAGCATTTTGAGAGCCTGAGGTGAGAGAATTGCTTAAGGCTAGGAGTTCAAGACCAACTTAAGCAAGAACACACCTCATCTCCACAAAAAAAAAAAAAAAAAAAAAAAAAAGAAAATAGAAAAATTAGCCAAGCATTATGGTATGTGTTTGTAGTCCCAGCTACTTGAGCAGTTGAAACAGGAGGATCACTTCAGCCCAGTAGTTCAAGGTTGTAGTGAGCTATGATGAGGCCACTGTATTCTAGCTTGGGTAATAGTAAGATCTTGTCTCATAAAAAAAAAAAGAGAGAGAGAAAGAAAAAAAGGTAAGAAATTTGTAATTTCTTACATTAAATTCTTTTAATTTTAATACAGTAGAACCTTCATAGTTGACCACCTCCCTACATTGACCACTCCTTAAATTGACCTAAGTTTTATAGACTAGACTTACACCACATGTATGTATCAGTTCAGTAGGCCTAATTACTTATATTGACCATCTTTGTATATTGACCAATCTGTTATAGTCCCTTGGATGGTCATCTCACAGAGGGTATCATTATTTTTCCAAATTTTCAAAGTATCCTTTGGATTTCATGACAATGATTATATCTTCCACAACAGTAGACCCATTAGGTATTCTTGTCTTTCTATACACATCTTTTTTCAAGTTGAAATCTGATGATTCTTTTTTTTCTCCTAATGTTTCCTACCCTAGAAGAGTTTTTAACCTAGTTTAAGTGACAGATGCCCTTGTAGGTTGTAAGTTTTTGTAGAGTGCTCCCAAGAAATTTGAGCTACATCTGGAATGATATTGCAGAATTCACAAGATCTGGAAGAGATGTGAGCGTGTTGCACCAGGAAATGCAGCCCCAGCAAGCAGAAAGGCACAGGGAAGGGCCAAGGACTTGTTTGATGAGAGAGAAGTCCAGAAGATATGAAGCTCTGGAGTGCTTTTGAAGGCATTAAGATGACATCATGTACAACCAGGATTCTTAAGGGTGGGAGATGAGAGTATGAATTAAGATCACTTTGGAAACTTAATCCACATACTTTATCTCATTCACATACCCAGATGTGTGTGTGCATGCACACTCACTCATATGCTAGTCCACATCTTCCCAAAGACTCAGACAGTTCTCCCATCGTGCTTAAGAAACACTGCAATAGAGAATCATTGACCACTTTGTAATGGGCCCTGATGTGGGGTAGGGGGCTGAGTTAGGGACATCAGCTCTGCAGCTGTGTGCACATTTAAAGGGTTAACATGAACTCCTAAGTGAACCTGAGCTTCTTGGATGGGGAACCTGGGTTATCATGGGGTTGAAACTCTTTTACTTAGCTCAGGTGATAACAGGCCACCTATCTGTGCTGCAGGAAGAGTCTTGGTAGGCAGGCACCCCAGTGAGTGCTGCTGTGAACTGGCACCCCGTGGATTGTCCCTGGAGGCACCATTACTGAGCCAGCCCACAAAGCAGGATGCCAAGGAGCTGAGGCCAATAGGAGTGGCTTATCTGACTGCATCAATGAAGATTCTTTTTCAATAATAGTGGGGTAATTTTCTCAAATTATTAAAGGAAAACACATTATCAAAACTATTTATCTGAATTGTGAGCTACTTGGCAATTTATTCATTAGCAATGAATCTTATAAAAACATTAAAAAGAGAGCACTTCAGGCTTCCTATATTAATATTAAGGTTGTTAGAAGTGACCCAGTCAATTTATTATCGCCTTCCTTCCTTTCTAAACATAGATTTTCAGCTAGTTAAGGAAGTAGATTCTGTAATTACTGAAGGGCCGTGTGCTTCAGTCGATGGCATTTAGATGCTTTACAGTAAAAAATGAAAACGTAGGATCAAAGTGATAAGCAACATCTCTTCCTTATTGATTGGTACCCAAGTCTTTCCTTGCAGGAAAGCTGGACCAGTTGAAGGACAAAATTGAAAAGTTCTTTGTTTTTGATGATGTGCACTGTTTAAAAAATTGAGAGCAGCGAGGTGTGCTTGCTTTCTTGTTTCCAGAATTAGCAAGAGTAGCAAGTCAAGACTAATAGGTGGGTTCATTATGTCTACAATGTTGACTGGGTATTTTTTTTTCACAGAAAATAATTGCTTTTCTGTAGTGCAAAAAGCTTTTTCTCATTCAGTGTCAAGAGCTGTTACACTGATTGGGGAATGAAGTCACTCTTCCCACTGTTTGTAGGGCAGAAAGTCAATAAATGTGATCGGTGGCCTCATACAACATGGAAAAGTCTCCAGCAGATTTCTCTCTCTTGGGACTCACTAAAATCCAGAGGACTTCAGGAAATAAAGCCAATTTGTCCTTTTTGACATAGGGCCATAAGCATAATGGAATGATTTCTTTCATGAAATACTTGAGCAAAATAATTTCTACTGAGTTATTTTAGAATAATTATCTACTGAGTCCCCAGCTTTCTTTCCTTCTGGGAGCTGTTGCTTCAGAAAGCATCACTAGAAACTTGTTTTTCATCTCATGTTGTATAACCAGATACTTCATTTTATTTTATTTTATTTTTTAAATTTTAGATTAATATGAGGGCAAAAATGATTAGGTTACAATGTTTGCATTTGTTAGGTAACCTTACTTTAAATGGGCGCAAGGAGGTAGTGAAGAAAGGGATAAGGTCATGACCTCTTGATCCAGATGTCTTATTCTAAACTTGACACAGTTAGTTGTGTGATCTTGGGCAAATAATGTACCTTCCCTTTACCTCAATTTCTTTATAAGATAAGGGGGATAACCTCTTCCTCCCATTAGAGTGTTTATGAGAGTATTAAATTTATTTATGTAGAGTACATGGCAGATAGTGATGACTGTTACTAGTATTACTATTATTATAATTGATGTTATAAGGCAGTGGTCTCCAAGCTTTTTGGTACTGAGAGCAGTTTCATGGAAGACAATATTTCCACAGATGGAGGTCAAGGTGAAGATTGGAGCTCAGGCACTCATGCTAGCTTTGGGGAAGGACTGGTTTCATGGAAGATGGTTTTTCCATGGATAGGGGGTGGAGATGGGACAGGAGGTGGAGCTCAGGTGGTGATGGTACATGGCTGGGTTCCTAACAGGACCCATAGTAATTTGTAGCTTGGGGGCTGGGGATCTCAGTAATAAGGGGATAGGATAAAAGTTGTACTTTGGTCTTCTGGCAACACTGACTTTGGTCCTTCTAAAACCTCACACTGAAATTCTATTTCAAATCAAGTAGGTAGGAGTGGGGAGGAGGAGTTGAGTTAATTCATACCTAACAGGTGCAATGCACACATTCTGGGTAAAGGGCATACTTATAAATTTTGACCTAAAATGTACAAAACGTGTGTACCCCTGAAATATTCTGAAATAAAAATAAACTAAAAAAAGAAATTTGATTCCAGTGTTTGAGGTGGGACTTAATGAGAGGTGGACCCTTCATAGATAGATTAATGCCATCCTCCCTAAGGGTGGTGAATGAGTTCTTGCTCTGTTAGTTCCTGTGAGAGCTGGTTGTTAATAAGACTGGGGGTGCAGGAGTGGCACCTGTGGCTCAGTGGGTAGGGTGCCGGACCCATATAATGAGGGTGGCAGGTTCAAACCCAGCCCCAGTCAAAACTGCAACAAATAAATAGATAGGCATTGTGGCAGGTGCCTATAGTCCCAACTATATATAGTCCCAACTACTCCGGAGGCTGAGGCAAGAGAATCGCCTCAGCCCAAGAGCTGGAGGTAGCTGTGAGCTGTGATTTTACAGTACTCTACTGAGGGCAATAAAGTGAGACTCTGTCTCTACAAAAAAAAAAAAAAAAAGAGTAGGAGTTCTTCCCCTCTCTCTCAGGCCTCCTCCCACCAGGTGATCTCTGCACAGGCCAGTTCCCCTTTGCCTTCCATGTGAGAAGCAGTCTGAAACCCCCACCAGAGGCACAGTCTTGAGCCTTCCAGCCAATAGAGCCATGAGCTTTACAACCTATTTTTCTAAGTTACCCAGCCTCAGATATTCCTTTATAGCAACACAAAATGGACTAAGCATTGACTTATCCAGGGTTCTTGTTCAAACTAGTTTCCACAAGGACAGAGAGGGAAGCCCAAGGTCAGACCTTGTCAAGCAGAGGGTTCTGAGGAGCCTGACCAAAGTTCGGGTCAAAGGAGGCAGTCTTTGTCATAGCCACTAGGGACATAGAATCAGACAGCCCTGGGGAATGAGAATGACCCCTTCCCAAGTGAAGAGAGCTCTGCAAGGGGCAAGGCACTGTCCTACCCTGGGTTAATTGCTCCTGGGTTAGGAGGAGCACCTGCAAGCCGTCTCTTAGCTCCCACTTTTAGTTTCAGGCATTGTTGGGCTGGGTGGGTCTCTTAGATGAGAGTGAAGAGTGTAGGAGAGTGGGGGCTGTGGGTGGTTTGGTTTTAGGGGATGGAGGGACGACTGCCCCTCTGGGTATAAGAAGGGGTCAGGGCAGGTCCCAGGGCTGTGGATGTGGGATAGGACCTGGGAATGATAAAGAAGATGCTTGGGGTTTTCTTTCAAGTTGTTTGTCTTTTTCTCAGGTTAATAAGAGGGGCAAGGATTCAGGTTCACTGCCCTGACAAAAGTGGAGGGGCTACTTTTGTCCCTTGGACCCTGAGTGCAGCGTTCCAGATGAAGGTAGTTGGGTGGTCTTAAATCTAGTCAGAAGTGTTTTCTCAAGGATAAACTACCCAAAACACAACCACTATAACCAAATTTAACCTTTTGTGAAGCATGCATTTTCAACTTCTTTTTAGAAAAAAATTGAAGTCTGTATCTACACCATCCTTTTGTGTGGATCCAAATTTTTATGGAGCCTTGACATTCATTGATAGGTGAGAAATTGAGGCCCCTGTGACCCTCTGAGCTGCAGAGGCAGCCAGGTTCCGGGGTTGCCCTGAAAAATTTCCTACATGGCCCTGTTGGTGAATGGGAGGGGGCTGGCTGGTGAATGAGGAAAATTAGCATGTCTCGGTTGATTTTTCCCTTTGAAAAGTCTTTGTACCCAGATGTTACACATACCATTTTGCTTGAATGGTGTGAAATGTGCTGGAGAAATAAATATACGTCTCTGGAGTGCGAGACTCCCTGTTGGAGACTCGGTTTAGGTGCTTTCACTGTCCCCCCACCCCTACTTCATCGTCCTTTGCTTTTGGCTAAGGTACTTTCCTTCTTTTGCCTTTTAAAATTCCAGCAATTACCTCATTTTTCTTTTGGCTGTAGACAGAGTCAGAGTACTTTATCCCCTGGTGAGCATTTGAGACCCGAATCCTTTATTTCATCTTCTGGCCCACCTCCCAGTACACGGATGTGCACCTGTGCACAACAAAGCTCACGCACACACACTCTCTCTCCCCCCTTCTTCCCTTCTCTCTCTCTCTGTCTCTCTCTTGCTTTTGCTCTTTGTGGCAAGGCACATTTTCACCTTTTTTTCCCTCTTGCAAATTTGAGCAATGATTTGCATTTCAAGCCAATTGTTTCTTGCTGCTGCTTTTGAGAATGTGTCATTAGGGAGACGCAGAACAATGAAGTTCAGCTCACTGTTGACTCACATTGCAAGATTTGAGCAGCAGCAGTTTTAGCTGGTGGCCTGGGGAATCATGTTAATGTGCCTTAGCATGGCAGGGGTCGAAGGGACAGGGGTGGTGTGGGTGGTGGTGGACTTTCACAGGCACTCTCAGTGATTATGTTAAAGACAGGAACAAGGTAGATTTCATTGCAGAGAGGTGAGAAGGCAGAACAGCTTATTAGACTCGGGAAGAGGTGAAAGAAGAGGTAGAGAGAAGGAGGAAGGCAGAAAACACAGCAGAGTAAAATCCCAGGTGGGGGAATTCCGAAGAAGTCAGTTGGTAAAGACCAAAAGGACAGGGCGATAGAGATGCTGTGAATATTGAAACTTGTTATTTAGGTAGAAGATAGTCAACTCTTGGTGAGGCTGTTGCATAACTCTGTGTCCATGTTTTGACATGCATGTACTTTGCTTTCATCTATTTTTAAGGTTGTTTTGGAAAATATGGAAAAAGTCCCTGTAGCAAATGGCAGGACACCAATTAACATGGATAAATGCAAAAGAGAATTTATTGACTCGTGTAACAGAAGTTCAGGGGTGAGGTTGACTAGGTGTGGCCCAAGGATCTCACTCCCTTCCCATCTCCCTCTCTCCCTCCCTCTCTCCTTGCCTCTCTCTCTGGACCTCTGCCCCTCTCCCTTGTCACCCCTGTCCTCCCAGCATAACCCTCTCCTCTTCTCCTGTCTTCTCTCTCCTCGGTCCACCTTTACCTCAGGCTTCCCTCTCTCTGAGTCCGCCCTCTCCACCCTACCTGCTGCCATCTCCTTGTGCTGACCCAACTCTGCATTTTCTCCAGCTGATCCACCTGCCCTGCCTCCTCCTCAGGTCAACCCCAGCTATCCCCTTTATACTTCTTCTTTCTCCGTTTCCTCTCACTGTCCCAGTCTGTCCCCCTCCCCTTCCCTCCCTCCTTTGCCTCTCTGCCTCCCCGCCTCCCTGCCTCCCTGCCTCCCTCCCTGCCTCCCTCTCTCCCTCCCTGCCTCCCCACCTCCCTCCCTCCCTTCCTGCCTCCCCACCTCCCTCCCTGCCTCCCTGCCTGCCTCCCTCCCTCCCTCCCTCCCTGCCTCCCTGCCTCCCTCCCTGCCTCCCTGCCTGCCTCTCTCCCTCCCTGCATCCCTACCTCCCTTCCTCTCTCACTGCCAACCACCCACCCCCCCAGCCACCCCGCCACCCCACCCCCCACCCACCCACACCCACACCCCACCACACCCCCACCCCCCCCCCCCCCCCAACAACCCCCACCCCACCCACACCCCCACCAACAAAACACCAACCCCACAAACCACACCCCACAACACACCCCCCCACCCCCACCACCCCCCCCCCAACCCA
>CAUYTI010151421.1:0-10914 GCA_963575145.1 Galago senegalensis
CGTTTTAAAGCAATAACTGAGAAAATGACATGAAGGCTGTGTTGACCAGTTTGATGGAAGTATTTCAGAATGCATGTGAAAACCCCACACTGTACCCCAGAAGTGCATTAATGTACATAGTTAACATTTAATTAAAAAAAAATTAAAAAAAAAAAAGAATAAAGGCAAAATAGGGGTGGTGCCTGTGGCTCAAAGGAGTAGGGCACCAGCCCCATATGCTAGAGGTGGTAGGTTCAAATCCAGCCCTGGCCAAAAACTGGAAAAAAAAAAGACCTTAACCTGTGCTTTATTTATGAGAACAATTAGGATGTTTGGATGTTAAATAAAATTTGTATTAAAAAAAAAAAAGAATAAAGGCAAAATAAAGAGAATTCACTGTTAGCCAGTCTATAATAAAAGAAATATTCCATAAAAGTTATTCGGGTTAGCCAGTCTATAAGAAATACTACATTAAAGTTATTTCAGGTTACCTGAAAGATACAAAACTCAGGGAAATTGAAGCATATGGGCACTTTAATTATATCTAAATTAATATAAAAAATTTTTTTCTTTGTAAGTTTTCTAAAATACATATGAACGTTTAAGACAAAAATTACATCATTATACTATGGGGTTTATAATATATGTAAACAATCTATATGACAAATATAAAAAACAGTATGGGTAGAAGAACATGGAGTCAAGGTTTATATATTTTTTACGTGAAGTGAGACAAGATTAATTCTAAACACACTAATATGTTAAGGAGGTGTTGGTGAAATTCTCAGAACAACTATTAAAAAATACAAAAAGATATAGCAAAAAAAATTAATTAAGAATTAAACAAAACTCTAAAAATATTTTAAACAATCCAGAAAAGGGCCAGAAGAAAGACAAAGAGGATCAGAAATTACAGGAGACAAACACAAATATAATAAAATATGCACATATTCAATCATCATAATTACTGCCTTAAATGATAATGGACCAAACATCCCAATTAAAATGCAGAGTTTCTCAAAATGCATTAAAAAATAAACCCATGTATATGCTACCCACAAGAGATAGACTGCAAATATAAATACTCAGTTTTAAAGGGAAAGAACATAAAATGATATACCATGAAAACAATACTGATTATTGGTAACAATATCACATACATAAAGAGCATTATTATTGATATTCTTCTGATGACAAGTGAGTAATTTCATCCATAGGACAAGATGTTAATAAAAAAGATATTTGAGCCTGGACAGTGCATGTGGCTCAAAGGAGTAGGGCGCCTGCCCCATATACTGGAGGTGGTGGGTTCAAACCTGGCCCTGGCCAAAAACTACAAAAAATATATATATTTGGGTCTAATAAGAAATCTCCAAAATACATAAAATAAAAAGGAATAGAATTTGAGGAGAAAATAATGCATTTATACAATAGTGGAAATTTTGATGCATTTTTCTCATGAACATATAGAAATACTAGACAGAAATCAAGCAGGCTTATATAAGATCTGGACAGTACTATTAACTTTCTAGATTAAATAGGTATTTATATTTATAGATCAAACCATGCAATTATTGTGGAAGGCACATTTTGGTTCAATTAACATGGTGCATTCACCAAGACGGACCATGTGCTTGGCCATTAAAATCAAAATAATAATAATAATTTTAAAAGTATTGAAAACATACAGATGTTCGGGGTAGAGGGAGGCAGGAGGGGGAAGGAGGACGTTTGGCAGAAGGAGGGAGGGCATGAGGTGGGATCTCACCTACTGTGCACATTGTGATGGTATATAACATGCCACCCCCTCCCCCAGGTGAGGGGCTCTTCTAGAAATGGAACTTTACCCTGGAAGTGAGAACATTGTAACCTAAAAATTGTACCCTCATACTAATTTCAAAAAATTAAAAAATACTTAAAAATATAAATTTTAATATATGTTTAAAAATAAACAAAAATATAGATAATATATTCTCTGATAAGAACAAAATTCAATCATAAATTGAAACAACAAGATATTTAAAAATACAAGTATTTTCACACTAAACAAAACACATCTTAAAATTTATATTTCAAAAAAGTAGTCATGTGGAATGTAAAATTTTTGCTGAACAATAATAAAAACATAACATACTAAATATTTGGAGAAACAAAGCAGTGCTTTGATGGAAATTTAAAGCTTCAAGTGCCAATACTAGAAAAGTAAAAGACTTAAAGCCAAGTATCTAAACATGCACTTTGAGAAAATGTTACAGGAAAACAGAGAAACTCAAATGAAACCAAAAGAAAGAAGAAAGGAAATTGTGAAGGTAAGAAAGGAAATACATGAAATGGGAGTTGGTAATGAAAAGAAAAGACCCTGGGGAAAAAAAGGCTGGTTCTTTGATAACATCAATATAAGTCAATAATTATACCAGCCCCGGCCAAACTGCAACAAAAAAATAGCTGGGCGTTGTGGCGGGTGCCTGTAGTCCCAGCTACTTGGGAAGAGAATCGCCCAAGCCCAAGAGTTGGAGGTGGTTGCTGTGAGCTGTGAAACCAAGGCACTCTACAAAGGGCAGTAAAGTGAGACTCTGTCTCTAAAAATAATAATAATAATAATACTGCCAGTCTGATCAGGAGGAAACATAAGTTAATGATATTAAAATTTCAAGGTGGGGTTATCACCTGAGGTGCTACAGATATAAAAGGGTAATAAGGAAATTATATTAACAACTGTATGACAATAATGTGTGACAACTTAAATAAAATGGGCAAATCCCTTAAAAGACAAAATCTACCAAGTGTCACTCAAGAATTTCTACTAATACAACTCCAATCCCAAATGTCATCATTCACAAATTCTAACTAAACAACTGCAAAAGGAATCATGCCAGTACTACACAAATTCTCTTAGAAAAGAAAAAAGAAAAACTTTGCACTTTTGGAGTCATACTTGTTGGGATATTAAAACCATAATAAGACATTGCAAGAAAAAAAATCTACAGACCAATATCCTTCATTAACATAGATGTAAAAAATCCTTATCACAAGTGGTAGCTACTTGAAATCAGCAATATATAAAAAAAAACAATGTCTTGAACAAATGGGCTTATCTAAAGAATATAAGATCAACAATTATTAAAATTCAATCAATGTATAATTTACAATATTAACTATTGACTAAAAAAGAAAGCCAATATGATTTTCTCAGAAAATATTTTTCAAAACTATTTCACAAAATTAAATAGCCTTTCACAAATAATAATAAAAAGTCTTAGCAAGTTATGAATACAAAGGAATTTTCAAAAACAGATAAAAGTCATCTATTGTTTTAAAAGCCTGTGCCTGAAAACAGGTATGAAAAGTGGATGTCTCCTGAGATTCTCTTGTGACATCTCTTGGATTTCTGAGATAATGTTTAAGAAAATGAATGTGTGTCGAAAATTTCTCTGGAACCATCAACCAAGTAAAATGGTGCCAGCACATGTCTTGTTATATAGAAAAGCAATAAACTCATACTAGAGTAGCCTTTTAAAAGCAAAAAAGCAGCTATAGTTAACAAACTACATAATTGTGAATAATTATAAAATATTAGGTGCTTCCCCCTAAAATTTGGAACAAAACCATGCTTGCTTTCACTATTTTTATGTAAATTTGTGCTGGAAGGCCTGGTCAATATGATAAATCAAAAAATTAACACACATAGCATCACTAAGTTCTAAGAGATAAATTTAACAGCTGTGGAAGACCTATGCAAGACATGGAAAATCACAGAACATTGCAGGGAGGCTGAAATAGGCCTAACTAAATGGAACAATATACCATTTTAAGGAATGGAAAGATGTCTGTTCTCCCAAATTAATTCCTAAATTCAGTACAAAACCCAAATAAAATTCCTGTGGTCTTTGGATAGAGAAATTGACAAGCAGTTTGTAATATTTATATCTATATAGAAAGGACCTTGGAAAGCCAAAACAGTTTAGAAAAAGAAAACTGGAAGACGCACACTACCTGATTTTGAGACTTCGTATGAAGTCATAGTAATCAAAGAGGTGTCAAAGGCGCACAGGGCTGGACACACAGAACAGTGAGGCAGGAGAGCGACTTCACAGACCCACATGTTTATAGCCCACTGATCTCCAACAAAGGTGACGAGAAGGTGACGGAGGAAGGGAGTGGCAGTCTTTTCAATAAACGCAGCTCGAATAACTGTGTATTCAAAAAAAAAAACCATCCCTCACGACATATGAAAAATCCAATATGGTTCATAGATCTGAACATATTAGATTAAAAACAAATCCTATGAGATAAAACACAGAGTAATGTTCTTTTGACTTTATGTTGGGGCGAAGTCATCTAATAATAGATGGCAAAAGCATAAACCCATAAAAGAGATAGAAACAAATTATACATCTCAAAACTGAAAAGTTTTGTTCTTTGGAAAACACTTTTGAGGAAATGAAAAGGCAAGACAAAGACAGGGAGAAAATATTCAGAGAACAGAAAGCTGGTAAGGCGATCGTACCCCCAAATGGTTCCTACAATCCAATAAACAGAAGACAGACAATGAAAATTTTTAAAGGGGCAAAATACAGAGGGTCTAAAATCTGTCTACACATTTTAAGGAAGGAAAAACTGCATTACATATTGGGAATCCTCGAGTTGTGTTTGACTCTGCAATTACAAAAGGGGCTCAGCGTGACTCGTATTCACCTTTGGTTAGGAGTATGTAGCGAGTATTACAAATTGAATACCGTTTTCTTCTGTGTTAAAATATGTATACTTTTTTGGCACCTTCTGTATATGAAAAGAGACTTCACCATTAAAAACATGAAAAATGTTCAACATCACTGGTAATCAGAGAAATTAAAATTAAAGCCACGGTTATCATTTGCTGCCCACTAGTGTGACTACAACAAGGAAGATTAAAAAGCCAAATAGTTATGAAGAGAATGTAAATATTATAACCACTCAGCACAGTGCTTAACTGTGTCTTATAAATATAAATACACACTTAAACTACGACTTAGCAATTCTTCCTCTTTCTTCAAAATAAATGAAAATACCTACCAACCCATTTGACTTGTACACAAATGTTTAATAATAGGTCAAACCTGTAAAGAATCCAAATCTCCACCAATAGGCAAATGGATAAATATGTATATGGAATATTACATATTGATAAAAAGAAAAAAATCACTGATGCATACATCATGATTGTATCTCAGAAAATATTATGTTGAAACCATCACAAAGAAGTACAAAGTCTATGAATCTAATTCCCTAAAAATACCTGTCTTCAGGCAACACCAAGCTCACCTGTAGTGACAGGAGCAGAGCCTGGGATGAGGCTGGGATATAGCTTCAGGGGCAATCTGGGAGCTAGGTTAATATTTTGTATCTGGATTGTGGTGTACACCTGGATGGTGCATTTTGTTTATAATTTATATGTCAATAAAGTTGTTTTTAAAAAAAACTCTCAGCAAACTAGGAAAAGAAGAAACATTCCTTAATCTGATAAAGGTGCCAAAAAAAATCCTTCAGATAATATCAAACTTAAAGGTGACATATTGAATAGTTTCTTCCTAAAATCAGGAGAAAGGAAATAACAGATATGCTCACAACTTTTATTCAACGTTTTATTGGAGACTCAACCCATTGCCAAATGATAAGAGAAAGAACTAAATTTTATTTTTAAATATCAGGAAAGAAGTAAAAACATCCATATTTTCTGATGGTATGAAGAATATCCAAAGGGATATAAAGAATTATTAGAACTAATAAGTAATTTTAGAAATCTAAAAACTAAGAGATTAATGCATAAAAAATTAAATGTATTTTTACATGCCAGAAAATCCCAGTGGAATATAAAATTTAAAAATTAACTATCTCCATAATAGCATCAACAACCATAAGAACTTAAGAACAAATTTAGCCAAAGCTATGCAAAACCTTTAAATTGATAAACACTAAAACATTGCTGAAAGAAATTAAAGAGCTATCAATAGAAATCTGTAACATACTCCTGAGGTAAAAGACTCACTACAGTCTTAATATTTACTATTGCTAATATGGGAATGCTCTACAAAGTATAAAAGGCTTGAAACTATTTAATGATAATTTCAGCAGATATCCTGTAAAATTGGTAAGCAGTTTACAGAGTTTATATGGAAATATTTGCAAAGCACCTAGAATGGTCAAAGCAATTTAGTAAAAGAATGAAGCATACTACCTAGCTTCAAGAGTTAGTGTAGTCAATAATAATCAGGACTGTGTAGCACTGGCATTAAAATATACCAGTGAGGAAAATGGATGAGCCCAGGAACAGATTTCCACTTATTTAGTCATCTGATATTTAACAAATATGCAAATGTGATCAAATGAGAAAAAGAAATTCAACAAATAGAACTAGAATAACTGAATATCCATAAGGAAAAAAAATGACCTTCAGTCACTCACTCATACTCTTGCATAACACCAATTCAAATTATATAAAATCTAAAATAAAAATATTTTAGAAGAAAACATAGACTATGTCCCTAATTTGAAAATAGTCATGTTTCTTAGGTCATAGAAAGGAAGCTAAAGGAGAAAGAAAATGAAACATTAGACTTTATCAAACCAAAAAGTCTACTCACTAGGAAAACAAATAGCCAAGCAATAGACTAAGATGTTATTCAAAAAATACATATATGTATCCAGGATTAGTATCCAGGACATATTGAAAATACCCCTAACTTGAATAAAAAAGCAATGAATAAAACAAATGAGCAGATCACCTAAAAAACAAACAAAAACACCTGGCTCCAGAAGATACATGCATGGGGACAAGCACATGAAAACCCACTCAGCACCCTCAGAGAGAAGACAGGTCCAAATTAAAGCCACAATAGGATACGACTGTACACTAACAAGAATTGCTAGAAAATTAAATAAAACCATAGGAACAAAGAAGCCAAGCATGCACACCCCTCTAGTAACAATAAACACAGCATTGCCAGAGATGTAGGGAAACTGGAAGAACAGGGGACGTGAGAAAAAAATAAAGGAACCACAAGTCACCCACAGCCAAGGCAAAAATACACAAAATGTTAGAGAACAATCAGCTATTTGGGGATAGCAAAATGCTCTAATCGCTGAATCTGAAGATAGCCATATGGAGGTTTATTATAGCTTTCTTTCAACTTTAATATATCCTTTGAAACCTTAAAAAACACTTACAAAGAATAAGCCTTGAAGAAACACTAATCATAGATATGTTTCTCAATTAAATCATTTATACTACACACGTATTAAAATTTTTTTGATGTATACAGTTGGACCTCTGTAGGTTGATCACCCACAGGACTATAACAAACCAGTTAATGTAAGGAACTGGTGCATGTCTGGCCTATGACCATTAGATCAACTCAAAGTGATGGTCCATGTAGGGAACTGGTGAGCTATGTAAGTTCAACTGTATTTATTTCATAGAATATTGGCTGAGTAAGGTCTTGGGCTTCTCTGCTTAAATTTTAATCTCATTTTCCATTTGCTGGCTGTGTGACCTCTCTATGCCTCAATTTCCTCATCTGTAATATATGAGTAATGAGCGCTATTTTTGCATGGTTGCTGATAGCATTGAAAGACTTTATGTTTGTAAACACTTGGAATTTTGCCTAGCACATGGTAACCACTTTAAAATGTTAGCTATTGTAACATTATTGCATGCACACATTAACTTATATACATTACCCACTCCAAATATATTTGCAACAGAAAAAAGTACACACTAAAGTTGTTGGGTAACTAATACTCATTTTTATTAGCAGCTTCTACTGATTAACACAAATTTCAGTCTATTATTAGATTCTGAAATTATGCCATTTTCTATTCATTGGACCAGGAAAAAATGCAAAAATAAATCCTTTTAGTACTTGGCAAAATATGGCACATATCCAGAAGGCAGGGACTGTGGTGCATACCTCATAAACACGCCTGCATGCAATTCTCTGACAAGTGCCTCAATAGCTGTGTGACCTGGGGTGTGATATTTAATGTTGCTGAACTTCAATTTCTTCATTTGTAAAATGAGATTGATAATACCCAGTAGGAATATATTGAGAAATAAATGAAATTTACTATATGTAAAACTTTAATATGAAGTGTGGTATATAATATAAATTCAGTAAGTGGAACTTTCCTTTTTTTTTTTTTTTTTACTACTCAAGAAATATTTGTTACTATATAGTAAGATATCTCAGGGACCATGAAAAATTATCTACAGCAGGATAGGCTCAAAGATCAAAAAATTCCTTCTACAAGGACACATTGGGAGATACCCTTATTTGCCACTGGAACATCAGAAGTCCACATTTTAAGCCTAAAATAGAGGCTTGCACTAGCCCATTTATTCAGATTATTATTACCTTTAAAAAGTCAGTGAAATAATTTAATCAAAGGTTAGAGGTTTCTTCTTCTTTCTGTGATGTTCCTTCAACCTATTTTACTTTTCTGCTGGTCTTCAGACACAGGGAACTATTGCATTTGCAATGGATTCTGATTTAATATATTTAAGATATATTCTCTTGGAAATTCTATTCTTGTTTTGTAATCATCACTAAATCATTATTTTATGCCAATCTCTTTATAATTTAATCAATTTTAATAGAAACAAAGAACTGCACATATACACACAAATTTTAACTAGAAAATGTCAAAAATACAGAAAACTACAAGGCAGCAGGTGCTGTTGCTTATCCTTCAGCTCCTTCTGCATTAAAACACTGCTTGTTTGACTCATACTAGCTGTCCATACATCAGGTAGTATTGTGCATGCACCAATTACTACGTAGCCTAGAACCCCGGTCATAAATGAATGAAGTGCCACATGTAAGTGTTAACAGTGATTGGATGTGACAACTCTACCTTACACAGAGCTATTGTTGAATGCAGATGCAGGGAGATCTGTTCCTAGAAGAAATACAAGTTAATACTCATTGCCAGCTACCATGAAAAAGGCACTGTGCTAAATACTTTCCACGAAATTTTTTCTGTAAATGCTCACATCATACTTCATGATGTGTATGTTGTTATGCTACCATTTTTTCATGAAGAACTGAAGCTTGGAGAAATTATACAAAGATCACAGAGTAAAGGCAGAGAAGTCATTTCAAATCCAGTCTGCCTTATTCCTCATTGTATTCCTTTCTTTCTCACTGGGGAGATACTGCAGGGATCTAGTTCTCAATGACCAGGGCTAAGGCAATGAGGGACTGAAAGGGGTTCTCCTAACCTAGTAGTATAGATGGGACTTGGAGGCTGATGTTATATGGTGGCATTAATGACATAGTTATGGGATTAATAACAATTTAAGATGTCTCTTAAAACTGCTTTAGCAAGTAAGTCTACAGAAAGTGGAAATAAGAGCATATTGAGGAAAGGAGATGATATTCAGTTTTAGAGTATTTGTGGTGTCAAAGGAGATGCTTTAGAAACCTACAGGAAATAAAGGACTGGAAATCACAGCTGTATGGGGGAGATTTGACACCTAAGCCACACAATTCCTCCCAACAGTGTGGGTAAAAATGAAACCCAGAAGGATTAGGACAATACTCAGAAAGGAAAACTAACATAGTTATTTTGATTTCAGACAAAACACATCTTATGTCAAAAAGAGATATGAGAGGTGAAATGGATAATTACATTAAAAAATCCACCAGGAAGACTCAATAATATTTCACCTGTCTGTTCTTAACAACAGTGTCTCAAAATACATAACAATTTAAGCCAATTGTAAGGAGAAGTTGATGATGATAAAAATCAAATTTGACAATTTTAACATAGATATCTTTTTTTTTTTCTCTGAAACATAGATATCTTAATGTTTGGCAGACGAAACAAATAAAAGCAACACTAGGGCATGGAAAAGTGTAAAAGACAAATAATAAAATTTAATTAATAAATTCAAAATTGTACTCTGAATAATTAGTGAATCAATATTATTTCTTTTTTATTTTTTGGAGTCTTAACATAATTTTTAATTAATCATAGCTGTGTACATTAATACTATTATGGGGTACAGTGTGTTGTTTCTATATATACTTTGAAATACTTTCATCCATCTGGTTAACATAACCTTCATGTCATTTTCTTAGTTATTGTGCTAAGACATTTATATTCTACATTTAGAAAGATTCACATGTACCCCCATAGGATAAACCATAGACATGATCCCACCAATTGCCCTTCTCCACTAATCCTCCCCCCTCCCCTCCCATCCTGCTCCCCTTTTCCCACATTCTTGGGCTAAAATTGGGTTATAGCTTTCCTATGAAAGCTATAAATTAGTTTCATAATAGGGTTGAATATGTTGGATACTTTTTCTTCCATTCTTAAGATACTTTGCTAAGAAGAATATTCTCCAGCTCCATCCATGTAAACATGGAGGAGGTAAAGTCTCCATCTTTCTTTAAGGCTGCATAGTATTCCATGGTGTACATATACCACAATTTATTGATCCATTCATGGGTTGATGGGAACTTGGGTTCTTCCATGACTTAGCAATTATGAATTGGGCTGCAATGAACATTCTGATACAAATATCTTTATTGTACTGTGATTTTTGGTCTTCTGGATATATACCTAGTAGGGGAATTATAGGATCAAATGGCAGGTCTATTTTTAGTTCTCTAAGTGTTCTCCAGATGACTTTCTAAAAGGGACGTATTAGTTTGTAATCCCACCAGCAGTGCATAAGTGTTCCCTTTTCTCCACAACCATGCCAGCATCTGTGATTTTGGGATTTGGGGATATGGGCTAATCTTACTGGTATTAGATGATATCTCAAATTAGTTTTGATTTGCATTTCTCTGATGATTAAAGATGGTGAGCATTTTTTCATATATCTGTAGGCCATGCATCTGTCTTCTTCAGAGAAGTTTCTCTTCAAGTCCCTTGCCCACCCTGAGATGG